>JANAVB010014684.1:0-33935 GCA_029216955.1 Iris pallida
GTAACTCAATCACAGTCTAAGCACGATAAGATAACACAGAAGAAATAACTAAGAATAGAAGACAACTACTAAAATAACAACTCTTAACAATCTCAAAACTACACAAGTCTCAATCTACTACAACAAGTTTAACATAAAAAAAAACATATGCTAGTATACTAAACTAAATCCCGATCACTCCTGAGTGTCGGGGCCAAAGGTAGCCATCCTGTCTTCGGGTCCATAATATGTAGACAAGTGTCCTCAGGGCAAACATCTGTAAAATTTTCAACAGGTCCAGTCAGGACAGAAACGAGCAGAATCTCATCTAAAAAACCCAAGTAAATGACAGAGAACTATAAAGCAGTTATAAACAGTTTTATTGATGAATATGGCAATTTATATTTAGGTGGTGGTATAGAGAAGCAGTAAGATACAAGGAAAGTAAAGTAACTAAAACAAGAGAAGAATGATGGCAATGAAGACTGTAAAATAAATCTAGCTGAACTAAGGTAACATAATAAGTCCAGATAGTAAATGTAAACAAGTGCAAAACCCAAGTAAATCCAGACAACATGAATCTGATACCAGGTGGTTCCAGTACAAGATGAGTCCGGTATAAGGTGAGTCCAGTTGGTGATCAAAGGTTCCAGGGTGAGTCCAGCCTATATTCTAACAGTGTGTTTTAAAATATCGGGATCGACATGTGAACGGCTGTAGGTAATACGGTACACCGCACACTCGACCAAGTGTGGGATGGCTATCATTCCAGTATAATTCTAAGAGAGTGGTTCCAGTATTTGGGTATGTTCACATGCCTATTCCAATATTTCCCCGCCCAGCAGGTACAAGTGAATCCATAATCTGACACAAAATAGGTATAAGTCCAGCCAGTACACGAATGGTTCCAGTAAATGATTCCAGGGTGGTTCCAGTAGGTGGTTCCAGAATAGAGGCCAGACTTAAATAAGTGAGTGTCGCATGAAATGGATCCAGTAATATCAAATCGTATTTGTAATACAGAATCAAATAGAACTAGCTACAACTGAAGTATAGTAAACGACAAGTAAATGGAAGAACTATCAGAGAATGTACTCGCCTGCTACTCTGAAAAGAGTAGTATAATATCATATGTCTGCAACAGAGTCACAATGTCCTAAACAGAGGAATACAGGTTATAATATGTTTAAAATAAAATAAATGAAGTCTACGATGCAATCTACATGATTTCTAGGTCAATCTAGGTCAAAGTCAACTCTAAGTTAAACCTGGTCAACTGTCTAGGGCCAGTCAATTCTGGTCACAATGGTCAACATCCAGTCAACTAGGTCAACTTAGACTAACTAAGTCAATTCTAATTTATTTGTTAAACTTGGTCATTCAACAAAGCTATCTTGGTCAACTAGTTAGGGTTGGTCATTCACAAGTCTAAACAATAAGTCTATAATATAAGCCATATATACTCTCAAGGCCTATGCCATCTATAGATACAATATATATATATATAATATATATATATATATATATATATATATATTTATATATAATATATATATATTATAATATATATATATATATATATATATATAATATATATATATATTTATATATATATATATATAGATATTATATATATATATATATATATATATATATATATATATATATATAGGTACATACATACTTGCATTTATACCTTACCTACATGCTTGCATTCATCCCTTTCTATTCATCTAAGTGTCCATTTATTTGTGTATATATCCTTCCATCTATAACTATACACACATCCATAATAATTTACCTATAACCCTATGGAGATCCCTGTCACTGCTGCTACTTCTATTTCCCACACAACCTCCAATTTCCTGTTACTCCTACTCTCTAGGTAATCCTTCTAATACACTCACACCACACATAGCCTCAATATCTAACCTCTCTCTCTCACACACAACTCCACACTGTTTTTCCCTCTTCCTAATCCTGATACACAAAGGAATAGGAACTAACACAACTAACTAAAACCCAAACAGAACATTACCTATAAGGGACTGAAACAAGGATTTGAGTGTTCTAAATATTGATTTATACCCAAACATCACTGATACATATAACAATTACTTCAAACTCGAACCTAACTCAGGTAACTAGCACTGGGATTCTCAAGTTTTATGTCAATATGAATCTCAGGACATATATGCACTCTCAGGTTTCATTGTATTGCAATGTGGACTCTATCTATATTCCTAAACCTCAGGTTTACATCCAACTTAATCTCAGTATTTCATTGAATACTCAAAGTTCAGTTTCCTCGTAAACTCAGATTTTCTAACATTCAATCCAGTTCCAATTAACTTAACATAACCCAATTGTATACATACAAACTATAATCAAATCAAACCTACTACATGTTATCTAATCTAATTTAAATCCTAACTGAACTCAAGGGCCAAAACCTAAATTCGAACTGAAAAAAACTGGGAACAGGAATGCTCATGGATACCCAAATTTAGAAACAAACTTTATGAAGTAAACTCGAAAATAATCAGAGACATATAGTGTACAGACATGGGAACATGTCCCACGTGTCCAGGGGAGGGGTTTCGTTCTAGACAGTAGACACAAGTGTCCAAACAGAAGAATTTAATTTAAAATAGCAACACAGTATCAGTGAGCTCGTGGGGATGTGTCAGCTAGTCTAGGACACGACACACGCATCCTTGGGTCTCGTGCACGTGTCAGAGGGTACGTGGGGTATAGGGGTAGGTGTCTAGGTGCCTGAGTCGTGTCCATGAAGTCGCGTGTCCACGCGCGAAGCACGTATCAGTGGGGTTTTCTGCGTGTACGCGTGTCTGTACAAGTCAGTACAAGTTCGATTTTACCCTAACCACTCCATGAAATCGAACGAAACTATGGGGCCATGATGTCAGTGTATGCCCCATCGTGTCCACCAAAACTCGTGTCAAAAGAGTTCGTGTCGTGTCCTACAGGGGGCCCGAGCAGCAGGGGAGAACACAGGCACGATGCGGTGCCTCGTGCAGGCGTGTCACAGACTCGTGTGCGTGACACACGACACGTGACACATCGTGATTGTGTCTAGTGGTAGAGGGGGACTAGGGCTAGGTGTCTAGGTGTCTGAAGGAACCTCAAGTTGTGTCGTGTCCGAGTTTCAAAGCTGTCAGAGGGTCAAAAATTAGTGCACTATGCAGTGTGTAAACCAGTGCAGCTCGTGTTTCGTGTCCGACACGAATCGAAATGTCGTGAAAATTTGGGGGGTCCTGAAAGTGTCTGCCCCCACCCCCATGCCAATTTGCACGTGTCCAAGTGGTGTGTGTAGTGAGAAAACAGTGGGTGATAGCAGGGCATGGGTACGGGGCGTCGTGGTGAGGTTCGTGTCCAATTTTGGACACGAAAACCAACCCGATTCGTGCTCAGTGTTCAACAATATTAATCTACATATCAAGGGCTTCAAAATCATGTAATTAGTTTAGCAAAAATCGAAAATAAAATCCTTAGAGGCATTTCGTCGAACACCTAACATACACTATGACACGTGTCCGATACGGACACCAAACGGACACAAAATCCACCCAAATTCGAGGTACAGCTAGGGGACACCTAAACCTAGCCTAATATGTAAAGAAATGAAAATAATAATGCAATTTAAAGGATTTTACCTATAGGTGCAATTTACAAGAAAAGGCTTCAAATGGGGGGTGTTCTTCTTGATGGCCAAATGCTCCAAATTGATCCCAAACTGAAATAGCTCTCCACCAACCGTCCATAAACTTAAATTAGAACCCAATTCAAAAGACTAGGATGAAAAAGGAGATCAAATGAATAAAATGGGAATTTTTGGAAGGGGAAAAATATATTTCTTTTCTCCAAGTGTTGGAATGAAAATAAAAGAGGCAAGAACTCAAGGAGGAGATTATTTTTGGGAGGGGAGCCCTAGTGGCTGGTCATAGGTTCAATAATTTGGGTTAGGGTTCACTAAATGGCCCATGGGCTTAAGTCATGATCAATTAAATAATTAAGCCATAAGTCATTTCATGAAACCACAAGCCATGACTTAAATTCACTAAACCAAATCCCCTCATTCTAAAACTATTCTCTAATGACTAAAATAGGTTAACTCAAGTTAGACTAGGGTCACCATGGCTAGGGTTAGCTTCTAAGCTAGTTCACCAGGTCTCAACAAGTCATGGTCAACTAGAATTCACCAATTCAATAAATCACCATATAATTCAAATAAGTCAAAATAACCAAATTATCCCTAGACTAAAATAATAATTAAATTATCCTAATGACATGGTTAGGCTCTAGGTCATGCAGTCACTAGGGTTTCACTAGCAGCACATCAAAATCACAAGTCATGACTTAAACCAGATTTTAAATAGTTTATAAATTATTAAAAATCACCAAAAATCATAATATGAAATAAATATCAATAATAATAATTATAATTACAAAATTTCAAAATTATCTTTATCTAGAAAACTGGGTGTTACAGTATATCATGTATGGGAATCAGGAACTACTATCTATGTGAGTTTAGCACTAGTTTCAACATGTGATCGGCTTGGGAAATTGTACTGGAAATAGGGTCTGGCTAATCATACGTGCGGTGTATGATTAACACTCACATGGAACAATATCTTGTACGGGAATGATTTGATCACATATCTACGCTAATACCCCCGCCCTCAACTAGTATAATGGATCCAACCATGACATGTCATGACACGTATTCTCTGAGAAGGTCGCGAGCCTCTCACAGGAATCGTGTCTATACAATGCACAAGGAACAAGAAGGCTTGCACAGGATATACCAAGTAATATAAGGAATAACATCTCATGACGGGATCCAGACAAATACCAATCCGTGTGAACAATGTGACAAGAGAACAAGGATATCTACTAAATACAAGAAATATAGACGATATTAAACAGAAATACTATCAGAGAATGTACTCGCCTGAGATCCGATAGGAATATGTCAATAGTGTAAGCTGGCTCTGAGTGAAGTCACAGACATAAAGATGAGATATACATGAGTTAAATAGGGTTTAACAGTGTAAAACATGATTTCTAGTATATGCTATGCAAATCTAGGTCAAACTCAGTCAAACTAAGTCACACTAGGTCACACAAAGTCAAACAAGGTCACACAAAGTCAAACAAGGTCATGCTAGGTCATGCTAAGTCATACTAAGTCAAACTAGGTCAAGGTAAGTCAAACAAAGTCAAACAAGGTCAAAGGTTGACTTACAGTTGACTTTTGGTCAACTGGTCAACTCCTAGTCCAATCTAGGTCCAACTAGGCTAATGGTTGACTTACAGTTGACTTTTGGTCAACTGGTCAACTCTTGTCAAGTTCTAGTCAATTTTAGGCCAAGTGTTGACTTGTGGTTAAAAAGTCAACTTTGGGTCAAACGGGGTCAAAGCTAGGCAAAGTATCCTATTCCTAACATTTACCTACCAAGATACCATGTATCTTGGTCAAGTTGGTATCCTAACACCAATACCTTGGGTCAAATTCCAATACCTTAACTTAGGTAAACCACCACCTTAATACCCAATACTCTTTTTAGTTATCTAGCTTAGTCTTTAGGTAACTCTTACCTTACCATGGTATCCCACCTATACCTTATACTAAGGTGAACCATTTACCTTACCTTACCTCATGACAAGGTAAACTCATTACCTTGGTAAAGGTAATGTGCATTTACCTTGGTAAAGGTAAACCCATCCTAAGATACCAACCTAGTATCCTATGATACCATATACTCATAGCTATTTAACACTAACTCTAATATCTATCTATTATATCTACTCTCTAACTTATAACTAATAGATGCAATGCTACTAACTATCCAAACTTAATATATCAATACCATAACATATGAAACTAACATTACCCTCACTACAATATCTATCAACCACTTACCTTATCTAACATATATTACACTCTAACATCTAACCCTCTAACTAAATCTAACATATCCCTAACATTAACTCTAACTATTACTAACATCTATCATATAATATATCCTCACACATATACATATAGAAACTAGCTTTCTAACTAACAAACTCTAACATAACTAACAAATACTAACTAACCTCTCCTCCTAAACAAAACCACCCTCACACCACTCACTCAACATTAACACAAGAACACACATACACACAAAGAGGGAATGGGGCTGCCTAGCAGCCCATGGCTGCTACTGATATACTTCCCCTTATTATCAGTTGCAAACTGTGTACAAACCCTTCAACCTTCTCAGATTCTAACTCTTATACTTCAACACATGTACAGGAAACCACAAACCCTAATACCTCATATATTTGAACCTGCTCTCTAACTGAACATACAAGCCCTCAATCCTACTGCTGCTATCAGCAGCAGACATATGCTGTGTGTTGTTGTGTTCCTCCATTTCACTTTTATCCCTCCTTCCAATCCATCTCCATATCACCATAGAGAGATACAATTTCCTCTTACCTTCTGGTTCAGTTCATGAACTGAACGTCACACCCCTCTATAACACTAGTACAAGCCCATGTTCACCTTCATACAGAAATTCATGGGGTTTCCCTCCCCTGCTGCTAACCTGGAACCCTCTTAATATTGCTGTAGGACACAGGCTACCACCTATGATACATATCAATAGGCATACACAAAGAGACCATATATATATTATATATATATATATATATATATATATATATATAATATATATATATATATTATATATATAAATCGAGTGCCTCAGGTCCTGATGGGTTTACCCCTTCTTTCTATCTTCACAGTTGGGATACGGTTGGTGATGACATTCAAGAGGCTATTTCTATGTTCATGGATGGTTTCTCTCTTCCTCGGGCTTTCTCTAACACTTCTATTGTATTAATCCCTAAGATCAAACAACCCCACACCTTTGGTGATTACAGGCCTATTAGTCTCTGCACGGTCTTTAACAAAATCATATCGAAGCTCTTATCTCGCCGATTAGCTCCTTTGCTACCACGTCTGATTTCACAGGAACAGAGTGGCTTTGTGCAAGGTCGGGAAATAGTTGACAATATTCTTCTGGCTCAAGAGATGATGGCTAAGATGAATAAGAAGCACAGGGGAGGTAACATTGCGCTTAAGCTTGACATGATGAAGGCTTATGATAGGGTGGATTGGAGATATCTTTTGAAGGTTCTTCGTCGATTTGGCTTCCACAATAAGTGGGTGGATATGATGTTGAGGATTGTGAATAATGTGTGATATTCACCTCTTATCAATGGGGAATCGACCGAATATTTTTAAGCTTTTCGTGGGTTGAGACAAGGGGATCCTTTGTCTCCGGCTTTGTTTATCTTAGCAGCTGAAGTTCTCACTCGGAGTCCGAAACGATTGCCAGATACGGATGGTTTCACTCCTTTTTTCACTCCTCGTGGATGTCCTCCTATTACACATCTTGTATACGCTGATGATGTGCTTCTGTTTTCAGCTGGGGACTTGCGATCAGTAGGGATGATTAATAATGTTTTGTCCAGGTATGAAGCTATGTCGGGCCAAAAGATCAACAAACATAAGTCTTCGATATATATTTCTTCTAAAGAACGACCAGAGAAGGGTGACGAACTGGCCTCTCGGTTTGGGTTTCAAGTGGGTTCTCCTCCGTTTACCTATCTTGGCTGTCCTCTTATGGCAGGCCGACGTAATGGGGGGATATACGAAGAATTATTAGATAAGATCAGACATAAATTGGAAGGATGGCACAACAAAATCCTTTCCCCTGGAGGCAAATTGGTATTAATCAAGAATGTGTTAGCTTCTATTCCAGTTTACACATTGGCTGCGTGTGATCCACCTGTGGCAGTGTTAAATAGGATGGAGTCTATGTTTTCCTCGTTCTTTTGGGGCTCTCATGATGGATTTGCGAAGAGGACTTGGCTAGGATGGGCTTCTATTGCTCGCACCAAAGATGAAGGTGGTTTGGGTGTTCGACGGTTGGAGGACGTCATGACTTCGATGACGATTAAATTATGGTGGAAATTTATGACTCAATCCTCGCTTTGGACTCTTTTTTCAAGATGAAATATTGTTCTTATGAGTCTGCGACTCAGGTTCAATTAACTTCTAATGCCTCTCATGTTTGGAAGAGGCTAGTTCATGGCCGAAGGCTTGCGAGTCAGTACATCACTCGGGTTAATGGTGATTGGCAATGGCGCTATGCGCATTCAGGTGCGTTCTCTGTTACTTCGGCTTGGGAATTGGCTCGCACTCATTAACCAAGACTTCCTTTCTACAAGCATATTTGGAACAAGTGTATCCCAATAAAATGGTCTATACTTTGTTGGCGTATGTTGCATGATAAATTACCAACTGATGATAACATATCCAGGCTTGGATATAGTATGGCATCGAAATGCCATTGTTGTGTTGATCCTTCCACTGAAAATATGGCGCATATATTTCATGAAGGGGAGTTAGCGACTAAAGTTTGGGCCTCGGTTCAGCAAGCATACAGGATCAGGATGAGTGGCAGTACATTGCTACATAGACTTCACTCTTGGTGGAGAAAGAAGAAGAAGCACAAGAAAGAGATTGTGGTGGCAGCTGTTATATGGGTGTTGTGGAAAAATAGGAATAAATGGCGGTACGAGCAGTATTCATATGGATCGGACAAGCTGATTAGGGAAGTTTGTAGGCAGGTTGATAAGGCATCTGTTAAGTGTAATCACTAATGCTTTTGTAAAAAAAAAAGAAATATATATATATATATATATATATATATATATATATATATATATATATATATATATATATATATATAGATACTATGGAGTTAATGATATATTCTATACCCTCTAATATGTCTTTTTATGCCTAAGGTATGGATACAAGTGCATGCTCTTATACACTTTAGTCACACAACACATATATGTATACACACATACATGTGGCTCAAAATATACATGTATATATATATAACCAATAGAAGAAATAACTAGAGAGCCTAACAAGTGTATGACCTATCCAAATGTACTATCAAAACTAAAAATAAGGATCAAACTAGCCTATGGGACATTCCTACAAACACTTGGTGTGTCACCCTTGGATTTCTTCCAATGGTGGCACAAAACCTACTTAAACTATCAAATGATGACTCAATAGAGCCTCTAAACCATTCCTAATGGTCATCCCTACCCATGGGTGAGTTCCTATGTGTAAACCCCTTGATCAAATTTCCATATTTTTTTTTTTACTAAAAACTTTTTCTAATACTCTTCATTTAAAACATTATTAGTTATGGTAACAATTTAAAATATATGTAAAGTCAAGGACCAAAATATAAATTTGGGATTCAAATATCAAAACTTCAGTTTGAATTCTATACGAACTGACCCTTCTTCAAACCCCTGCCTATTAAACTCGCAAAGGATAATACCCATCCTCCAAATATAAATCCTTGTGAGAGTTGATCTCACTAAATCCAAATTCAAATTTGTTTCCCCCTTATCTGATAACACTTGACCGACCTAGACATTATAGATATATATAGGAACTTGCCGATCCCTACAAACCCTAATAGCTCTGCATCAACTGCCAAAGGGAAGAGCAAGTTCGAGACTCCTACAAAGTCAGACAGGTGAGTTTTCTCTACTCTGAAATTAGTCGAATTATTATCCTGTGCATTCACTAGAGAACGAGGAGAGAGGGGTAGTGTAAGTGTTTGATTTATAACCTAAATAGTACCATAGGAGTACCCCATAGAGTTTCAGTACCTGTCAAACCCATCAATGGTGGCATGGGGAGTATGGGTAGCATGGTGACCCGTACCAAGTAAGACCAAGATTACTGTACCTATAATCTTTACTATAGAACACCCTAAAAACCTAGGGGCCGAGCCATACTTGTGGTAGATCAAGCCCCACCCGGTTAAACCAGCCTTGAAATCTATTGAACCCAGACAGGGGAGCTCTTCCTCAATACCCATTGGTTTTGGTAATTGAACTTCCTTAATTTTAGAAGATAACTGATAACAAGGATACATCATGGAGATCCAAACCAAACCACCAGGGACTACTACCTAGTACACAGACCTAGCAAAAGCCTAGGACTGGAGGGTGACCAGGTTACTAGGAATATTAGATGGTAACCTGCTATCATCCTACAAACTGTACCAGGTTGTGTACAGGAGCATCACGGATGGTTTTGGGGAAATACTCTACACTAGAATACTGTAGCCTATAAATCCTAAGATACATAGATCCCTACCATCATAATGGGGCTGAACCATCTAGAGTTGCTCTGTACATTAGGGGTTAGGCCAATAAGCCAGGGTGCTGATAGCTAAGGACTGGGTATCAGGTCAATGTAGGTATATAAGGATGATCTTGGTATCAGGCCTTGAAGTAAGGGTACCTGAGAATCACTCAAATCTTAAAAGTCGACCTTGTTACTGTGTTAATAGTCAGTAGTAAATGGTAGGTTAGTTGTATTCCAACTCAATAATGGTACAAATCGACCTGTGTTGCATTATCTTGGTCCAATTATTGAGGGTGGTTATCATGGATACAGGGGATCTTGAAAACCCTTACTTGCCAATAAGCTCTGGTGTGTCTGAGCAATTCAGAGCACATCAGCTATCCTATAAGCAGGCAAAGACCACTTCTGAATACCCATCCATACCATACTCGAGTGACCAACTTCCTGAACAAGTGTATCAGGTCTATTACTGATGGGCAGGCATAACCAATAAGAGGGAGGGGGAAGCCTGAAACATGTAGGTTGTACAAAAAACCTATTCCTACCTCACATGGGAAACAACCCAGTAGTAGCCTAGTATAAATCCCTACTCGAATATCCTGAACATCTAGGAATCTGTCTTGGGGTTAGCAAAGGGTTTCAACCCTATACTTGTCATACGTATAACAGGGTATCACAGGTTTGTCCTCAGGAAATTTAGGTAGTGGCTGAAATTGCAGTCAAGTTAATACCTAGGCTATTAGGGCAGGCCATGGCCATGTAGACAGGTTCAAGGGTGACCTGTAACCTCAGGCTGTACCAGTATGACAGGAAACTTAGATAGGTACATGGCTAGAGATGGTTCCCTATATTAAATGAACACTGCTATGGGCAACACTCTGATATCAGAGGTGACAAGTGTACAACAGTCATGAAGAGGACTGATGTACTGCTTAATCCAGGTAATTACTGAAGGGGGTGATAGGGAGGATACATGGGTTCCATTGGAGAGTGACAATCGAGCTCTAGTTATTCTTGACACACACTAGGACATGACAGTGGGGTAAGTCACATAGAGCGTGTGTTCCTATCTCCAAATCCTGTGAAGATAACAATAGGCTAACTAAGGAACCAACATAATTGTCTAAAAGATGGTTAGACTTATGGACAGATCGAAGGGTATGGCATGGGGATAAGTGCTACACTTAAACTTAGGGTATCAGTCACTATTGGGATAATAAATGCAAGTATGTCCTATAGCACTAGTCAGGAATGTTAACATGGAGTTAAGGAAAAAGGGAATTATGGCATATTTAAGGAATGTGTACCATAGACTATAATCTAATACTTAGAAGTCATGAAGGGTAGTGTCAAGTGCAGGATATGGGTACCATGAATACAAATAGGTATAAATCAAATTGGCCTAGGAATTGACTTAGAAGTTAAAAAACCTATTTTTGATTTAAACCCAATTTTTTTTATGTTAATTCCTTAATAGGTTATTTGGAATTCGTTTCGGACACTGAACCGTGCCAGCTGCTCAGGACGCCAGCCGAGTACAGTTTATTGCTCGTTTTCTGTATTGATCTTTACTATACATCATTGTTAGTCGGTAGAGATGTGATTTTAGTCTTTTTGTTGATTATATTTTTGTGGTGTCGGGGGAGGTGAAGTTCCAAAGATGTGTGATCTGACCTGTAGACAGTGTTTCTTTATTGCAGTATACCGTGTTACTTTATATATTGTAGATATTGTAGACTATGTCGTATAAATATCCCAAGACCGGTCACATATCAAAGGTACTTCAATCGGTCAGTCGGTGAGTATTTTCTTGTATTTCCTTTACTGCTTTCGGTATTTAGGTTTATTTTGTTTTTCTTCATTTATTTTCTAAATCATGTCTAAAGGCTAACCTCTGTTATATAGTCATTTTTATATATTGAAACTGCATTCAGTGAATTGTACTCGTTCCATCCTGACTGGGTAACCAAACAAATTTTAGGAGATTGTGAAGAGGTCGTGTATCCTGACCAGTATGGCCCGTACTTGGGAGATGTGGTAGAGACAGACTTTGCCTATCAGGAGGAGTATGCAGCATCTGATCCTGCTGCGGTTTCTTAGATATTTTAGTTAGTACTGAGACATTGTACTGGATATTTGAGTTGATTTTGAGACATGTAGTTGAGATTACATTTGGCTTTAGACATCATACATTTCTATTATGAGACAGTTCTATTTATTTTATCTTCTAGATGCTGAGTTGTGATATTGAGTTATTGATTTCCCATGCGGGTATATCTTTATTGCGTGGTTGTTCACCATATTGTTACAGCGTTCTACCGCCGACTCTGCAGCGTAGGCTGGGCGTGTACACGATTCATGTCCAAATATTGGGTGCAGGTCGTGACACTATGGGCTCAATATCAAAATTTGAATCAAGAGACATGGTTAAAGAGTGATATACCTATTGGAAGTGGTTTTCCAATGAACAACCCAAATGATACGAATCCGACATGAAGTTCCTTAGCAAATAGACTCCTCCCTTGCTCCTAGCTCCACAATCCTTGTAGGCTCCTCCTTCTTGAAAGAAAGTGAGAAATGGTGGAGGAAAATAGTGAGATTGATAGAGGAAACAATGGAGGAAAGCTTTCTTTTTGGAGAGAGCTCAAAATGAAGAAGATGGAGGCTTGAGATGAGTAAATGAAGAGTGGAGAGGTTCTCTACATGGCCGACCACTTGTAGCTACGTTAGGAAATTAATTAGAATGTCCTAAAAGCCCTCTAAGTTGTCATTAGGCTATTAAATACAAATGCAAGGGTTTGGGGTCAATAGGGTCAAGTTTCTAATATCTAAATGAACTAACTAGTTATGTGGGATTAGCCTAATTGCACTAGCCTAACATGTTTTTTGGGCCATGTCTAGATAATCTTTGGGTTCCGACTAGAGTCTAAGCTACCTGTGCCACTAACACAAGTCAAAACTAGACAAAACTCAAACCCCGCTAAACAAATCCCCAAAATACAATATTAATAAATAAATATTCACAAAAAAATTAGAATATGAAAAATGACAAAATTACCCTTATTTCTTAAAACAGGCAGTTATATATGCCAACAACTTAAGGCTCGACGCCACATTTCGTGCCGAAGCACGGTGTCTACGTTACAGCCAAATCTTAGGCCCAAATACTGTATTCTAATTGTACACACATTCAACTCAACTCATTGATACCGTGCACACAACACTCGACTCCATCCAAAGGCATGCACGTGGATTGCCGCTAATATGCCGACATCTATATGAAAGGTCACTGGCATCACAAGCCATCCTAGACTTTTAGCTTTGTTATTTGGCATCCCTTTTAGTGCAAGTAGCGAGCTCCCCTAAAAGTCCCGAATAACCTGAGCATTACTCCTTGCTCGACTGTACCCCTGTTTCCCCCTAGGCCGATACGGTCCCATGGCGTCCAGGGATGTCGCTCGTGGAAACTCTTACTTGTCGACAAGTTGTCCATGACTATGTAAGACTCGACTCGAACTGACGTCTCACACAGTCATTCTTCTTCTATTATTTACATCTCTTTCAGGGCCAAGTTCAGACCTCTAATATTTGAGACCGCCTCGATGACCCATGGTCGCGAGTATTCTTCAATGTTGTCCTATCATTTTACTCAACTCAGGAACGACTATTCGATAGCCCTTTTTCCAAACTCAACTTGAATCAACCGTGGCTTGTGCCTTATAATACTAAGTCAGTGACATCGTGCCTCAAACCAACTTGCATTCAATGTGACACTACTGACCAAGACATACTTTATATGACGGGCCTTGAGATCGGAGGACTATGTGGTTATACCCAGCCGTAGAACTCGTGGGACCGTGCTTGCTACTACTCTGATAGCCTAACATAACTTTGCCTAACTTAATCATGCAACAACTTGACGAACAAAGACTGCGTCAAGCCTTACATCATGGGAACGTACCGTGCACGTGTTCGACTTTGAACAACCAAGTTCTCTGGGTGCCCAGACTTATGCCACAAGCCGTGCGATGCAACTTAACCCGTAGGGCGAGCAAAGGCTATGCTAAGCCATAGACGCTGAAATCGTGCATGCTTTATCAAGCATTTGTGCAGGCGACGCCTATGACTTAGGCTAATTCATAGCTTTGTGGCGAAGACCAACTTTTCGTCTCCCAAGCCACGGGATGTAGGACCCAGTATCATTTTGAAAGCCATCGTGTAACACTTCTAAGCCGACCGTGGGACCTTTTTCCATATTCTAACTCAATTTGACCCAAGTTGGGATTATTCCCTTAATTGTGGATTCGGCTCTTTTATTATCAAGCCTACTCGTGCATTTGAAAACTTTTATTTTATTAGTATGAAGACCAAGCTGAGGCAAGTTCACCGAAGCCACCCACCTGAACAAGTAGTCGCCTTGATCGTGCGGGTCTTCGAGCAAGCCATTGCATGGCTAAGTCCAAAACGTCGTAGACATTTTGATTCCTCCGATTGAATGAGCGGGAAGAGGCACTACAAACGTCTCCTAGCCCGACAATTCAGATGGAGATTCCTTCCCTATATAATTATCAGCTCTCGCAACTCTCCAGCATCACACTTCTCATTCATTCTCCTCTATTCTCAACAACACATGCATCTCTCCCTCTACTTCACACTTCTCATTCTCCTCTCTTTATTCTCAATCTCACTATCCTCAAACTCTAAGAGCCCTCTAGCTAAAGCTTCTCACAACCTTTCTCCTTCTTCATGGATCGTAGTATAAGAGTAATATGCTCACACAGAAGTAGAGTAAATGGGTTATGTTATGAAGGAGGAGAAATTCAATTTCTACAACTTATCTGAATACTACTTTAGAAATTTACATAATTTTATTATTGAATGTTTTCTTTTCTTTATGATTCTATTTTGAAGTCTGTTTTATGTTCTACATGTTTATTGATAGATGGTGAAGAAGCATGGAATTTTATTCTTGGGATTAATTCACAATCACCGTATATAAGAATATATGTTATTCAAGTATCATCTACATTTGATAATAGATTAGTGATGAACATTTTTCTAATTATCGACATATTAATTCATGTGGTAGTTTTTCTTCTCAACCAATTACTTCCTTCCTAGATGAATATGATCATGATAATGATGACGATGATAGTGATGATGATGACAAAAAAATAGTGATGATTTAATTAAAATAGATTATGAGGTAGATGATGATGTTGATAATTCTAACATTCCTGAATTATTTATAGGACAAACATTTAATAGTCGTTCTAAATTTAGAAGTTTATAAGTAATATAGCAATTCAATATAATTTTAATTGTTCAGCTAGTGCTATGAACAATTCTTATGAAATTATATGTACTTGTGATCAACCGAATTGCATTTGGAGAGTATTTGTCAAACTCATTGGATATGGCGAAATAGTTTAAGTTAGTACATTAGAAAGTCGGTCTTGTTTAGGTGGATTTACAACAAGAGTCACCCCTAGCTACCATTGCATGGATTAAGACTAGATAATTGATGTAATTAAAGATAATCAGTCATATAGTGCATAATAAATTGTCAAGGATATAGAAAAAGAAACAACACACACACACACACACACACACACACACACCACACACACACACACACACATATATATATATATATATATATATATAAGCTTTCAAATAATTTTTATTTGTTTCAAGACGTGCATTGACGAATTTTTAAGGGATTGTTTACCTATTATTAGTACTGATGCGACTTTTCTTTCATCTAAATATCAAAATATCTTATTTATTATTTGTGCTCATAATCCTAACTATCAATTGTATCATATTTCTTATGTTGTGCTGAAGGTAAAAATACCGACTCTTGGTCTTGGTTTTTAAACGCTTTTAGAATCTCTTTTGAAAGTTATTTTAATGAATGGAGTAGAATATTATTCATATCTGAAGCAAAAATGATTAATAAATGTTATGCGAGTTACTTTTTCAGAATCGTCTCAATTTTTTGTATTAAACATTTTAAACAGAATATGAAGTCTATTGTGAAAGAAAAAAATTCAATAACTTGTTAGACTCGTTTGTTAGATCGTACAATAAAATAGATTCAGAGCATTTTGTTTGGAATAATTAAAGCCGAGAACATAACTATGTGCACTTGGTATCAAATTGTTCACGGTAAATAATTACCTCGTTCCACTGTAATGTATCAAATTGTTTACGGTAAATTGATACATCCTTGTATACACAATGTTGCTGATCCACTACATCTGTGGACCACCATAGCAAGCGGAAAGACTCCATCACTAGTAATGCTGGTGACAGGTCCACTAATAGAGAAATGCTCGTAGGACCATACCTATAATAAAAATAATTTGGTATTAGTAAAAAAAATTGTATAAAAATCAAATAATCTAGGTATTGTATTTTTATTCTTACCTGAACCAGTGACATACATCTACATATTTTAGTTAGGCTTCGATTTAGCAAAATCTGTCAAACATGCATAAATATGCTAAAGTAGCAGCTCTCCATGAATGCGAGTGGGTTCTGTTAAATCATCTAGGAATATATAGTCGCAAGTTTATCATATTTTTTGATGCGTCGGAAAATAGAATTGCACCACATAAACAGAGCAGATATGTTCTAGTGCAACAAATTGTCACGCCCCGATTCGACAAACCGTTCATCCCCGTTCCTTTTGCCGAATCGATCGTCCTCGCTAAGATGATGTCGTACGTGTCTGGAGTTGCACTCGTACAAGACAAGAACGTTACATTTGATCATTTTGTTTGAAACACTAAGTTAAAACTTTACAAATAATATCAGAATTGAATACGCAATTTAGGAAGATAGAAATATACTTTTCATTCATAGCTTGCAATAAGTGCAAGTCGTAATTACATTGGATGTTGTTGGCTACATTGATTGAAACATAAGAAATATACTTGACAAGCTGACTGAACTAACACTTGTCGTTCCATACATTCGTCCTTTTATACATAATCTTTCTTGATGAATGGCTTCAAAATACTTTAGAATTGGAAGAGTTTCAAAATGCCTCTCCGAACTTCAGCTTCAGTCTAGATCTCCCGTCGCACCTGGGGAGTTGGGAAGGGTTAGCACACTTTATAAGTGGACGAGACGAACCCACTCGTCTAAATCGACTCTAATTGTTAAGGTAGGCATGCTTTAGAGTATTCTTTCTATTTAGAACTAAATGAATCCAGTTCATATCGATAACCATCTTTGAAGTATTAAAGCATACAGTGAAACATAATAATTTCTTTCAATTCTTACCACGGCCGTGCTCGTCCCTGCTGTTATGCCCCGACCCAGAATTATCCGAATTATCGTCCTCACAGGGGCGTGATATCGCACGAGCCTGGAGTTGCGCTCGTGCAAGAAAATGACAAGTTCTCAAAATGGTTATCTTTGATTTGATATTTACAAATGGAAGAAAACAGAGTACACAAAACAATTCTCTTTATTGATAATGAACTGAGATTACAAAGGCTTTCAATAGCCCAACTGAATTAACCAGATTGGCTACAAAACGTAGTTCTCGCTTGCCCAAAAAGATTTCACCATTTCATACAGCATGCCTTCTATATCTCAGCCACATCAATCTTGTTGCAAGTCCGAGCGTCAATACGATCGCACGCTTCAAACGCTACGGCATTCCATACGTCTGCAGGATCAAGCGAAGCTTCGTCGCGAGCAATCCATTCCTGTACCCTGCATGAAAGCTGGTGGGGATCAGTACGTTCGTCCTCGCATGTACCGATAAAAACCCACTTTCTAAACTGACATTTAGTATTTATGTTGAATCATGCAACTTAGCTTATGATCTTTCTATATTCTCCTTAGGGTCGATTTATGGCATATTCGAAAGCGGTAAAGTGTTATCATGGCAAGCATGTTATCAATTAAGTAGGCAAGCAGGAAGAATCTCGTATTTGTTTCGTAGCACAACTTCTTACCAGCATACGCACTCGTCCTTGCGCCGACGCAAGCTGAATACCCCCATTCCTTCCCTGTCATGTTATAAGTGCTCTCTATACAGGATCTATGTGTACAGGATACATACGTGCCTGCACTTTCAACCCATCGTTCCTTAACTATATGAAGGTCATTGCATATCCGCACCAGAATGGACTAAAGTTGTTTCTCTTTTTCTTTTTTCTTTCTTTTTTTCTTTTCTTTCTTTTTTTTTTCTTTCTCTATTTTCTTTTCTTAAATTGGGTAGCCCGACGCCTCTCGTAGTGGGTTGTTATCCCAATTACAGGACCTTCCTTGCATACCATTATTTAAGGCTTTTATATCTTGCTAAGCGGTCGCTAATCGTCTTACGGATGTGCACCCCTTAAGATTATATCCCTCCTAGGCGAACAATCCCGGT
Source organism: Iris pallida (assembly GCA_029216955.1). Classification (NCBI taxonomy): domain Eukaryota; kingdom Viridiplantae; phylum Streptophyta; class Magnoliopsida; order Asparagales; family Iridaceae; genus Iris; species Iris pallida. The sequence continues at coordinate 18,642 of JANAVB010014684.1, forward strand.
GCCCCGGTATAACCCGTTCGAAAGGAACACCCATGCACGGAGATTATCTCGTCATTTCCCCAAGTCCATTCGACCATGCAACACACTATTATTCAAACAACCAAACATAGTCTTGAGTCTGAGACTCAGACTTTATCATCTCGTATTTCTCTCATTAACTTTCTTTATTCTCACATTCCATACTTCGTTTCAATGTTCAATGGCATCATGCCTCAACTCAATGTTCATCAACCGAATGACCCAAGGTCTCGAACACTTTTGAGGCATCATGTCACATCTAACAGTTCCGTCACCTTCATGCCATAAATGTTCTCTTTGCAACGAAGCCATCTTTTATTATTCTCGTACCCGTAGCACGCTTTGACACGATTGTTCTCATTTCTTCGAGTCTACATGCGATGCACGTCTCGATACCGTAATTCTATGTTCTTAGCCTTAATGTTCAATGTTCGTAGCTTGCACGCTAGGTCACTCGCCTTCATAATCTTTCGATGTGCTAGCCTTTCTAACTCGTGCACGAAGGCACGAAATGGCTCATGCATGAAGGCACTCGCCGAATACAATTATCCATGTTCTTATGGCTTGCGCACCAAGGCGCTCGCCTTTGCGATATCTAATGTTCCATAGCGACTCGTGCATTTATGCGTTTCATTTCAATTGTTCTAACTAGTGTTCGACACACATACGATTTATCTTCCGATCGGACCACGTCCATGGCGTCGATAGGTTAACTAGCATACAATGATACATTTTACTTAGGCATGAAGGAGTAAAAATAAGAGTCCTCCACCTTAAGCCGATACGCCTTGTTGTTTGTCGAGCCGATGCAGCTCGATTTCATAACTTTGTTGCACGTCCAAATCTTTTACTTAGCCATTCGAGCACTTCTTGTTTCATTAACTACTCGATCGATTCCAGCCTACTGTGCCCAAGTCCCAACCCACTGCGAGGCGGTGATTTGGGTTTTACGAACCCGTTGCGAATGAGGCAAAATGCCGACCTTTAACATTTCAGCGTAAACGGATAGCCTTCACATGAAACCAACTAAAATTAATACTTGCATCGATTCGGGCTTACGCCTTGGGCCGATTCGATTTCTTAGAATCTTCGAGCCGACTCAACGTACTTATCCTTCGGGGCAATGCAGCGCTTCGCATCGATTCAACTCGATGCATTCTTTGGGACAATACAACTCTTCGCATCGACTTAGCTCGACGCATTGCCCGGGACAAAGTAACTCTCGTATCGATTCAAATCAAACATTTTCTTTGTCAACGTGACTCTTTAAGTCAACGTCTCAGCATAATGCGTCGTGCGGAGCGGGGCATAACAGAATATACCACTCAAAACAAGGTTCGTCCTCGAACTAAAACCAACACTCCGATTAAGTGTTTTATAGATCATTTCACGATCTTGTCACACCAATATTGTTCAGTTTCATATATCTTGCAAGATTTAATAACTTTCAGTCTTCCCTGTAGCTCAATTTGAATTTTATACAACTCGATTTGGATCCGTACATATATTCAAGACGTCCCAAAGATATATGTATTTCGACCAAGTCCAGTGGTAGCAAATTTGAACAAGCTAACAGGCAAATTTTGCTTGTCATCTTGTACTCCCGTATCGAACAAAATCTCTAGCGGTTGTTCTCAAAATTTCTATTGCGTATGCATATCAATGTGTACGAGATTGTCTAATAAGGTCACGGCATACAACGCGATTCAAAATTGCATTTCTCGTTTCGTATGCTTCGTATGGACCATCAATTCTACGCGTCGCATTGAGCCGTCGTGCATCCGATCGCAACGATCCTACGCACATCTTGCGTTCGAAATCGATGTCCGACTATTTCCGAAGTCTGGCTATGCAACTCATCTCGATACGATTTCCTTTGTTGACTTGCAAATGCATCAACATTCAGGACTACGTCCGCTAGGTTACTTACCTAGACACCATGCTTAAATTCTCCGACGCAACTTTAAATTGATATTGCACATAGGCCACAATCTATCCGACATAAAGTTTACATCGAGACGACGGTGCTCAAGGAAACAATCGCTTTGACTCAAAGTCTCTACGATGCATCTTACGTTCGATATCTAACGAGTAGGAATTCAAGCCAAATTTCCGACTTATCCGTTTCGCAACATTGAATATAAATTCGATTCATGCAAGCTAAATTGCAAGGTAAATCCAAATCTAACGACATAAGTCGTAAGTCATTCTCTTACCACTCGTGCTCATGCATAGCACGATTCTCAAATCGCCTAGACTTATCATCAACATGCACCGTATTATATTTGTTATCGATGCAATTTCGTATGCAATATCGCATAGGACATCTTACGGTCTGCAACAGTCAATTTGATTTGGCGGTCAAGTCTTCTAGGGTCAGTTATCCCGAAGCTACGCTCGATAATTGTAGATCATTAACGAAGGACAGTTTACTACGAACCATGCTATATCTTATTTCGGAGCCAAATCACGTTCCGACGATTTCTATTCGACTACCCAATTTCGGACAAAACTATTTCTATCGGTGCAACTGATGTGCAACTATCCTCCGAGTAAAGTCATGCACTACCGTCGATGATTCCAAAACTCATGAAGCATCTACTCGTATTGAGTTCGAGTCTATCTACCCACAGTCGATACCCGAGATGCTATATGTATCGAAATAAACGTCGATAACTTTGCCCTGATCAATCCTAAAGTTTATGATCAACCAGTTCGACACTCCGTATTACTATTCCAAAAATATCGATATCGTAGGCCCGCTCTGTTTTGTGTTCACATCGTGCTTACGTTTCCTTGAGTATCGATTTTGATAGGTCGTATCAATTTCGATAACACGAGGGTCAACTTTGAATCTGCATCAACGTTGACTTTAGTTCGTATTGCATACATCCAAGTTCACTACAAACTTTTTCATACACATCAAATCGTTTTCTATTTCATCGCATTTCGCTATACTTTGATCGTGTAACCGAGTTACCGATTATCCAACATCGAACCCTCGAGTTATACGATCATGTCCTCTAAGTTTTTGCGTGTTTTAGTCGTACTCAAATGAGTTTTGCCATAACATAACCAACTATCTCTTAGGCACTATTTACCTGCATCAACCAACTCTTCACCGAAGTCGCACATCATGCGATCCGATTATAATTCGTGTCGCCCAACATTTCTATCGAGATCGTAAGTCGTGCGATTCGATTTTGATTCACCTTGCCCAATATTTCTATCGAGATCACAAGTCATGCGACTCGTTTGTAAGTTCAAGTTTTCTTTTCCGTCGATATGATTATTGCTTCAAGGCATAATCGTTTCGCTAGTCTCGATCGTTCGATCGACTTATAAATTTTCGTCCGATATATCATTCATTGATATGAGTACCCGTCCTATCATTCCAACCGATTATCGAAGAACTTGCATCAACATACCGTCATACAAATTTCCAATCGAGTCTCGGTACTCTCCCATCTATTGCGGACAAACTTTTCGCAATTCTCATAATGCATCGATACAATTCATCGCACAATTGGTATATCATATACCACTCAGAATCGAGTCATTCATCGCATACGTGGTATGGCATATACCACTCAGAAATCAAGTCATTTTCCTCGTATCATACTCAGTATGAACCAATAATCTATTTCGACTCACGATTTTCGTAGTGATCATGTAGATCACTACCGTAACTTTTGATTAATCAAATCTGACATAACTCGGCCAATGTTTTCATTTGCCAACACAAGTTCGGTGTACAACTGAACGATTCGTTCTATCGATTTATGATTTCAGTTCCTTCCGTTGCATCTCGTTCAACAATTCATTTTCGATATCCATTGTACCCGTGCAGCGATTTTACTTTGACACGCATTGTACCACATGCAACGATTTTACTTTCGACATTATTGTACAGCGTGCAACATTTTTTTTCTGATATGCATTGCACTTTGTGCAATGATTTATTTTTGATAACCATTACATCTCGTGCAAGTATTTATCTGTGACATTCAAAGCCAATGCTCGAATCCGTTCAACACATTTGATATCAACTTTTATTATCTTGCACACATCATTCACACTTCAACTCGTTGCAATTTGATACAGCAACATTTTATTTCACTCGTTACACTTCATGCAACATATTATTTCTCTCGTTTAACTTTGTTGCATTACAACATCGAACATCTCATTTCACATTTTTCAACTTGTTGTACTTGCAGCAACAATATTTCACGGCTCGTTGCACTCAATGTAATAAACCATTCGAAAATTTCTTAGAAAATATCATGTAATTTCCAAAACACATACAGTAAAATTACACAATTTGTATTAGACTTATTGTATGGAACATCCAGTACGGCATCGAGTAGAGTCAAGAGTGACTCGATTTGTGGTGGGCAACTCTTTGGAATTGAAACAAAGAAAGCGTCCTGAGGAAATTGAGCCTAGAGCTCTGATACCAATTTGTCACGCCCCGGCCCGGAATCACCCGAATCATCCTCGCAGGGACGTGATGCCGCACGAGCCTGGAGTTGCGCTCGTGTAAGGCAAGATGACAAGTTCTAAAAAATGATTATCTTTGATTTGATATTTACAAACGAAAGAAAACAGAGTATATGAAACAATTCTTTATTGATAATGAACTGAGATTACAAAGGCTTTCAATAGCCCAACTGAAATTGCCAGATTGGTTACAACACTTAAGTTCTCTCTTGTCCACAAAAGATTTTACCATCCCATACATCAAGTCTTCTATATTTCGGCCGCATCAATCCTGTTGCAAGTCCGAGCGTCAATATGATCGCATGCTTCAAATGCTACGGTTTTTTATGCCTTTGCGTGATCAAGCAAAGCTTTACCGCGAGCAATCCATTTCCTGCACCCTGCATGAAAGCTGGTGGGGATCAGTACGTTCGTCCTCGCATGTACTGATGAAAAGACCCACATTCTAAACCTCGCATGTAGTGATGAAAAGACCCACTTTCTAAACTGTACAGGATACATACGTGCCTGCACTTTCAACCCATCGTTCCTTAACTATATAAAGGTCATTGGCGTATCCGTGCCAGAATGGACTAAAGGTGTTTCTTTTTTTTTCTTTCCTTTCTTTCTTTTCTTTCTTTTTTCTTTTTTTTGTCTTTTTTTTTCTTTTTTTTTCTTTTTTTTTTTTTTTCTTTCTTTCTCTCTTTTCTTTTCGCAAATTGGGTATCCCGACACCTCTCGTAGTGGATTGCTATCCCAATTACGGAGACCTTCCGTTGCATACCATCATTTGTGATTTTTTACATCTCGCTAAGCGATCGCTAATCGTCTTACGGATTTGCGCCCCTCAAAGATTATATACCTCCTAGGCCGAACGTCCCGGTGTCCTGGCGTAACCAGTTTGAAGGGAATACCCGTGTACGGGAGATTATCTCGTCATTTTCTCAAGTCCATTCGACCATGCAATGCTCTATTATTCAAACAACCAAACAAAGTCTTGAGTCCGAGACTCAGACTTTATCATCTCGTATTTCTCCCATTAACATTCTATATTCCCACATTCCATAATTCGTTTCATTGTTCAATGGCATCATGCCTCAACTCAATGTTCGTCAACCGAACGACCCAAAGGTCCCGAACACTTTTCTAGGCATCATGTCACATATGACAGTTCCGTCACCTTCATGCCACAACTGTTCTCTTTGCAACGAAGCCGTCTTTTATTTCTCGTACACGCAGGCACGCTTTGACATGATTGTTCATTTTTTTCGAGTCGTACATGCGATGCACGCCTCGATACTGTAATTCCATGTTCTTAGCCTTAATGTTCAATGTTCGTGGCTTGCACGCTAGGTCGCTCGCCTTCATAATCTTTCAATGTGCTAGCCTTTCTAACTCGTGCGCGAAGGCACGAAATAGCTCGTGTACGAAGGCACTCGCCGATTACAGTTATCCTATGTTTTTTGGCTTGCGCACCGAGGCGCTCGCCTTTACGATATCCAATGTTCCATAGCGACTTGTGTATTTGATGCACGTTTTATTTTAATTGTTCTAACTACTGTTCGACACACACTATGATTTATCTTCCGATCGGACCACGCCCGTGGCGTCGATATGTTAACTTAGTATACAATGATACATTTTACTTAGGCATGAAGGAGTAAAAGAAGAGTCAGTCCTTCCACCGTAAGCCTGTGAGCCCCATCTATTTTTATTATTTATTTATTTATTTTATTTATCATTTAAAAATTTTCTAGACTCATGTTTTACATTAAACAGATATACATAAGTAAATATATATGTATTCAATATAAAGTAATTCCTTACAAAAGCATATACTTCAGGGACCCAATTGTAAAGTTTAAATTCAAACTTTGCAACTATGCAAAGGAGTCTGTACTCCTAATCAAATATGAATACTGACCATTCCTAAATATTAATATAAGCTCAAGATCAGATTCAAATTATTTGAATCTCTCTAAATTTCTTTCGATCACATCCATGCCCCTGTGTATATACATGGGTGGCTTCTTATGCGTTTTCCCTACAAACCCTAGCCAATTCACCATTGTCCCTGTCACAAAGGTTCGAGCAGAGTAATAGAGTTGGGAAATTGGTGCTGAATACTGGTAATTCTTTCATCTCTCTCAACAATATAATGTTCTGATTTTTGTATGATCCCTTAGGTAGATGGGTAGGTGTTCGGTGTAATTCCTTAGTAGACACGCAAGAACTCAATAATGACACAGGCAAGAGGGGTAGAGTTGGTTCATATGGATTGATGGGACAGCAGGGTAGGAGGGTACATGTTTTCCTATTTTCGAGTTTTCAAATACACACAATCATCATGTCAGGTCTTTTGTCACTTAGGTTTCAATGTAAAGTCTACCACCTCTGTTAGTATATCACCACAGTATGGTACCAGTGGGTATTTTCCTATTACATTTATAAGATGATGAGGACCTATGAAGGACTGATGTATACATAGAGTGTATAAGAGAATCCCATATCAGTTGGGATGGGTTTGAAATAGCCTAAGAACAAATAAACCAAAGTTTAGGCCTGTACAAATTGTTTAGGTGAACCTGTGAGATCCCTTAGACATTAGATGTCCCTGCACACAGAAGGAGAAGTCCTTGTCAGCCTGCAAACATCTGTATAGGAATACCCATCCGAGTAGTCATGACAGACAGAGGGTATTAACACTTGAGTACCATGTAGGTTTAGTTGTGGCAAGAGACTGGATTCCAGATTGGATACAAGTAAAGGCAGGATAGTACATACAGCCCTTAATACATGGGTAGTAAATGGTAAGTGTTGGAGTGACTTAGCTATTACTGGTGTAAGAGGTAGACTATGGATATTGTTGAGGTAATTCAGTATAGGTAAAACCCATGGGTTTACATCAGGAATAGATGTCACGCCCCAGTACCGAAATACGGAGACGGACTAGGCCAGCTACACCATATGAGGTACGTAACGTCATACGGCGATCGTGGCTGTCGAGAGACTAGGGGGTACATGCTACAATCAAGTCTCCTATGGTCCCACAGAGTTCTATGTCTCAATCAATCGAATCACATCAGCAAATAAATGAACATTAAAGATAAAGCTGTAAGGCGTCCCCGACGCTTTATCAAAATGATCATGAGAGACTAGCTTTATAATTTAGCTATCTCGAAGAGTCAGGAGTACAAAATTATACACAGCTGCAGTCTGTTTAATTACAATTATGTACTGACACAAAATATCAAGTAATCCGGCTAATAGGTGCCGGTGGCTAAATGCCGCAAAAGTATAAGCAGGAGTGGTGGAGAAGAAACCCACTCGAGTCCCCGAACTGCCATGCTCCTAGTATGCACCATGGATGTCAGGGAGGAAGATCGTGTCCTCTGGCTCTGCTACGGGATCTGGCCAAACAAAACCAGCGGGTCAGCCCCGAATAGCAAGTACCGCCAAAGGGGCACAAGAGTTAAGATTAAAAACCCAGTTAAATAGAATGATTGATAAGTAATACTTATGCTATTATTATAGGGTAGCGCAACATCCTCGAACCCATATGGCACCCTTACAACCAAACAAGGACAAAAGGTGCCGCATGGAGTCGGGACGTGTCGTATTCTATAACTTTTACATAAGTTAAAAGGTATAAACAATAAAATCTCCTGATCGTGACTTCGGTCGACAGCCTATCGTAGCACAATAACCGACCCAACAATCAAACAAGAACATGGGTTGGATCATGCACCATGATAGACCATGTTCCTCAGTCATTCACAGAAGTAGCACTTCACAACCAGAATAAGTCTTCCGTTCATAAATTCGATCTACAGCCTGTCATAGTACGATAACCAACCCAACAATCAAACAAGAACATGGATTGGATCACGTACCATGACAGTCTGCTTCCCTCAGTTATTCACGGAAGGTAATAGGATACAAGTAAGTTGTTTTCACGGCCAATCAAGTCTACGAGTTTCTAGTGGGACGAGGTTATCCTCGCATCATGTTATGTAGAAATCCTCAGATCGTATCCTTCCAGCAAGGCTAGCCAACCCAGGGGTTCGCATAGACAGGTATGATTGAGCACAGGTCCCTCGTAAGGCCAACTTGCTAAAACATATAATATGTAGCAGGAATTAATTGGATACAGTCATCCACTCGTTGCAGATGACACAGTATCCGTGGAGACCAGCCGGCGCGTCAAGACAGTATCTCAAGGCGGCTGGTGTAACACGATCTCGGGATTTTGCCCTCCCCATGCATCTAGTATATTTAGTTGCCTAATTTAACCATAGGTAAAATCTTGGACTTTCATGCTGTGGCCTGCATGATTATCCTCCTAAAGTCGTACCTTAGTGAGTACCCCAAAGAGGATTCACGTCAATCAGTATGTCAACATATTCTACCCTCCTTAGTGTAATGCATCATTGCAAATACGCCACGTGGAGTTACGAGTCTTTTGTCGAGCATGAACAAGAACTGGGACATTCAGGTACATGTATCAGGTAGGAACACTTTGTTCTCCGGGGTCACATTAGTGCTCATATCATGCTCGGGACAAAAGGCGTAAGGATATAAAATGGGCATATAATATATATATATATAATAATAATAATAAGGTAACAATATAGGGCACAAATGTCCATACGGCTCAAGGGGAGTGAGTCCATGCGGCTGGGTCAATACCGGTTCATGCGGCTGGGACTGTACGCTCATGCGGCTCAGGGAGCCCAAGGCACATACGGCTGGAAAGGCAGGTTCATGCGGACGAAGGGGTGTCAGCTTATGCGGCTGCGAAGGGAGCAATCGCCAAGCGGTCGGGGTTCAACAGCATATGCGGCTAGGATCAGACGAAGTCCTATGCGGCTGAGCATGGGCGATACCTATGCGGCTGGATGATGGATGGGCTTTATGCGGCCCAAAACAGTAGCGCATATGCGGCTGGGTGCAAAAGAACTCATGCGGCTGAAAGCTAGCCGCATGAAGTCCATGCGACTTAAGATAACAGGGGCTCATGCGACTGAGTCTGAACAAGGCTATGCGGCTCAATTACTTGCCGCATGAAGATTCATGCGGTCAAGTACTCAAGCAAGTCTTATACGGCTAGGAAGGACCTTCCATGCGGCTGAGCTCGAACGAGTCTCATGCGGCTGGAAAGGCCATGCAGCCAGAGACTTGCCGCATGAAGATTCATGCGATCAAGTACTGCTCTTCTTCTCCACTTGTCCGAGAAGAGGAGCCAAGCAACCATGGGTTCCAAACTACACAAAACCTTCATCCGGAGCCCAAATCGGAACTTCCTTAGGTCAAAATGGGGTAGAACAAAATTCTCTAAACATGGAACCATGAAAACTTGAAAATACTGAAGTTTGCTAGATCAAAACCAAAAGATCCGAAAATGGTTAAAACCTAGATCTACAAAAATTAAAGCTTCAAAATGAAAAACTTCAAGTTCTAAACTAGTATAGAATAAGGAGAAGAACATATTTTGACAAATAATTTTGTAAGAAAACATCAACAACATTTATGGATCCATCTCTTGAGCAAGTTGGTACTTGCCTTGGTTGGTGGAGGAAATATTTGGTTGGTGGAGGAAATAAATGAGAGGAAGAGAATGAGTGATATATATAGATCTTGGACCCATGGGTTCATGATGAACCATTGGTGAACCAAGAATAGGTTACCCAAATGAGCCAAAACTATAGGCCCAAATGCAAAAAATAAATTAGGAAATAATATTTTGTCGAATATTTTTGGGAATGCATGAAGAAATACAGCATAATAAATATAGTAAAAATACAGATAAATACAATTTATCGGTTTACGTATTAAAATACGTATTCCAGGATCGGAGTACATCTCTACCCTTCTTAGAAAAATTCGTCCTCGGAATTCCAGCCAAGACAGGATAGTGAAATCAGGGCAAGCAAGGCACAATCATATATAAGTTAACTATCATAGCAGTTATTATCATACATCACAAAGTGCAAAACAAGCAGGTGCAGATAAGCATGGAATCGTGTCAATAAGGTGCAAAAATATACCTTATCAGTCAAACAAATGCGGATACCGAGATCTGATCTCGTCCTCGCGCTCCCAGGTTGACTCTCCCGGAGTGATGGTTCCAAGAAACACGGACAAGGCTTATCGTCCGATTCTTGAGTACCTTCTCTCGCCGGTCTAAAATAGATACGGGTTGTTCCTCGTAAGTTAGGTCGGTACCAACGACTAACTCGAATGATCGAGGACATGACTCGGATCCGGGACATACCCACGTAATTGGGATACATGAAACACATCATGTATGCCAGTTAACGAAGGCGGAAGGGCAAGTCGATAAGCCACATCGCCTACCCGAGCAGAATCTTAAAAGGACCAACGTATCTTGGACTAAGCTTTCCTCGGGTTCCAAATCTGATGATACCCCGAGTAGGCGAAATCGCAGAAATACTTGGTCGCCAACTCTGAACTCTAGAGGCCTACGATGCTGATCTGCCCAATGACGATGTCGGTCCTGTGCAACTCGAAGGCGCTCTCTGACCAACTTAACTATCTCCACAGTCTGCGTGATCATCTCTGGCCCCAACAACTTCCGTTCTCGACATCGTCCCATGCCAAAGGGGACCTGCACTTCCTTCCGTACAATGCTTCGAACGGGGCCATCTGAATGCTAGCCTGATAGTGTTGTTATAGGAGAACTCTACTAGATGAAGGTGGTCCTCCCAAGATCCGCCAAAATCCAAGATACACGCCCGTAGCATATCTTCTAATGTCTGAATGGTTCTTTCTGATTGCCCGTCGGTTTGTGGATGATAAGCAGTACTGAATCTTAACTTGGTTCCCAAACTTTGGTGTAAGCTCCGCCAAAAATGGGAAGTAAACCGCGTATCCCGATCTGATACTATATAACTGGAACACCGTGCTGCCTTACTATCTGCTTCATGTACATTTCGCTAACTGCTCAGTAGTCTGTCCAACTCGGAAGGGAAAGAAATGAGCGACCTTCGTGAGTCGATCTACTATTACCCAGACTGCATTCTTGCCAGCCGGGGATCTAGGTAAACCGGTCACGAAATCCATCGTGATGTGCTCCCATTTCCATTCTGGGATAGGAAGCGGCTGTAGCAATCCTGCTGGTCTCTGCTGCTCGGCTTTCACCTACTGACATACCAGACACTTGGATACAAATCGCTATCTCTCTTTTCATGCCATTCCACCAAAAGTACTGTGATATCTCGATACATCTTCGTTCCTCCTGGATGAATGGAGTAAATAGAACTATGAGCTTCGGACATAACTTCTTGCGAAGGTCTCCACTCGGTACACAGAGTCTGTTTCCAAACCTGAGCGTACCATCTTCATGAATCACTAACTCCTTCCTACGGCCTGATTCACACTCCGACCGCAACTTCTGAATCTGTGATCTCCTGCTTGTGCTGCCCTTATCCTCTCTACTAAGGTTGACTGAATCTGCATACTGGTCATTCTTCCTATATCCCTTGGCAAAACTACTTCGATTCCTATACTCTGAAGGTCTTCTAAAATATGCTTCTGCGAGGTCAGATAAAGGCACTGTCTCTCCTACTCAGTGCATCTGCAACTATATTCGCCTTGCCTGGATGATACTGAAGATCTAAGTCAAAATCCTTCAGTAGTTCTAACCATCTTCTTTGCCTCATGTTCAAATCTCGCTGCGTGAACACGTATTTCAAACTCTTATGATCAGTATAGATCTCTACCCGATCCCGTATAAATAATGCCTCCACAACTTGAGTGAAAACACCACAGCTGCTAACTCCAAATCGTGAGTCGGTAATTCTTCTCATGGTCTCGAAGCTGTCGAGACGCATATGCTATCACTTTCCGTGCTGCATCAATACACATCCAAGACCCTTCCCAGATGCGTCACAATATACTGTAAAGCCTCCCGCTCCTACCGGAAGCGTCAAGATCGGGGCTGAGATCAACCTCTTCTTCAATTCTTCAAATGATGCTGACAGCTAGCTGACCAAACAAACTCTACGTCCTTGTGCGTCAAACGTTAAGGGCGCAGAGATCTTGGCAAAGTCCGCCACGAACCTTCTGTAGTAACCAGCTAATCCTAAGAAACTTCGCACTTCTGCAACCGTTCTCGGGACTGGCCAATGCTCTACGGCCTCAATCTTCTTCGGATCCACTGACACTCCTGCCCCAGAAATTACATGCCCCAGGAACGAAATGTGATCTAACCAGAATTCACACTTGTCGAGCTTCGCATAAAGTTGATGCTCCCTCAATGTCTGCAAGACAGTCCTAAGATGTTTCTCATGCTCCTCTTCACTGCTGGAATAGACAAGAATGTCATCTATGAACACCACCACAAATTTATCCAAGTACGAGAAAGATGCGGTTCATTAAATCCATGAATACTGCGGGGGCGTTGGTTAGTCCAAAGGGCATTACTAAAAACTCATAATGCCCGTATCTAGATCTGAATGCTGTCTTCGGTATGTCTTGCTCCCGGACTCTTACTTGATAGTATCCCGACCGAAGATCGATCTTGGAAAAGATGCTGGCCTTGCTCAACTGGTCAAACAGGTCATCAATCCTTGGTAGCGGGTACTTATTCTTCACTGTTACTGCATTCAGCTTGCGGTAGTCGATGCACATCCTCGTCGACCATCCTTCTTGGGAACTAGAATCACTGGCGCGGCCCAGGGCGATTTACTGTCTCGGATGAATCCCTTAGACTTCAACTCTTCTCATGTTGATACAACTTATCCTGTTCTGACGGCGACATTCTGTAAACTCTATCTGCAATAGGCCGTTCCAGGGTTCAACTCAATGCTAAATTCTACCTCTCTGACTGGGTATCCCTGGGAGCTCATCAGGGAAGACGTCGAGAAAATCTTCGACCACTCTCGGAATCTGTCCTGGCTCTGACACTGCTGCTGAGATGACGCCTCCGGCTGATTCTTCAAGGTTCGAGTAAAGATGAACTGCTCCATCCCAGGAACGCTGAATATGACCCTACCTCCTCTACAATCAATTGTCGCATGACTGTCTCTCACCAGTCCATGCCAAGAACGACATCAAAATTCCCCATAGGGAATTCAATCAATGATGCGGGAATAAATGCCCACACACCTCTACCGGACATGAAAAGCGCACCTGCTAACTTCTACGAGCCCATTGCCGGTGAGTATATCCATCCTCTCCGGCAATGCCTCAAACTCTAATCCAATCCATGTAGCATATTGTGCAGAGATGAATGAATGAGTAGCGCCTGAATCAAATAATGCTACAGCGGGAAATGAGGTGACGAGAATTTTACCTGCCACCACGTCACTAGACGCTAGAGCCTCTCCCAAGGTCAATGTGAGAGCCTGGCCCCGCGGAGCCCCTTGTTGCGGCCTTCCTCGACCATGCTGTTGCTGCCTCTGAGGGCCTCGGCTTCCTGTGCCTGGGAACATCTGAGCCTGCGTTGGTAGACGCTGGGCTAGGGGCCTTACTGCTAATACTGGCCCTCCACTCGGGGTTGCCACTGGAGCTGGCAATGCTGGAAACTGCTGAGCTGGCCCTCCTGGCCTCTGCATCATAGGACAAGTGGAGATACGGTGGTCTGAACTACCACACCTCAAGCATAAGCCATTCGCTGACCGACACACCTCCCTCGTGTGCCCTGCCTTCCCACAGAATGTACAGCCCTGGGGTGCTCCCTGACGCTGTTGCTGGTTCCTCGGCTGCTGATGCCGAACTGGCGCTGTATTAGTTGACACGGCCGTCCTCCGCGCTCCTGCATCATGAATACGTACACCGGGTGCTGGTCCGATGTTCGCTGTATTGCTCCTCCTCCAACCTGGGAATGAGATCTCTTCTGACCTCCTGCCTCATGCCAACCTCTGCTGGGTAAGCTCGTGCCTCCGAGCGGCCGTCAAACAGCGTCAAACGTCTGGTAGTCGTGTCCTTCCACAAGCTGCAATAGTTCCAAATGAAGTCCCTGCTGGAACCTCATAGCTTCTCTGGCTCCGTTGCCACCATTGCTGGTGCGAAACGGCACAATCTGCAGAACTCTGCTGCATACCCATCTACGGTCTTGCCTGCTTGCTTGAGACTGATGAACTTCTGCTGGAGCTCATATCGAGCTACTACGCAAAATACTTGGCCTTGAATCTGTCACTGAAGGTGGTCCAACGAACAGGGCGTCTTGTACCAACTTCTTCTGATGCCCACCAGTCGCGGGCAAGATCCTGAAGTACCAGTTTGACCTGATCAACCTTCTCATCTTGGAACCTTGGCTGCCACAAGAATGGCTTCGATGTCTTGAATCCATGCATCCGCAGTGATGGCATCCTCCGTGCCATCAAAACCTCGGGTTCAAGCGACGGAACCTTCCTGATGCTCCCGAGTCAACCCCGACTCCTCTCAAGAGCTAACTGAATCCTTGGTTCAGCAACACGTTCTGCTCCTGCTGCCGAGTCTGTTGCTGTTGGTTAGTGACAAGAAACCCCCGGATGATCTCCAGGAGTGCTACGGCGTCTGGTACTGCCGTCGCTGCTGGTGCTGCAGGAGTTTCAATAACCTGCGGCTGCTGCCTCTGGTTCCATTTCTGCTTGTGCCTGCACTGGAGAAGGTTCTCTCCCCTGTTGCTGCCCAGTCGAGCCATGCTCTTGCTGCTCTTCCTCATGGGCCTCACCCTACTGAGAATGAAGCACCCCTATAGAGAAGAATATAAGATTATCAAGTCCGGACGAGAAGATTTCGAGGATGCAAGTCAGGTTAGAGATCAAGGCAAGGACAGAGAATTCGAAA
>JANAVB010014685.1:0-23708 GCA_029216955.1 Iris pallida
GATCGTATCTTTCCAGCAGGCTAGCCAACCCAGGGGTTCGCGTATACAATATCATTGAGCACAGGTCCCTCGTAAGGCCACATTGCCAAACAATAATATATAGCAAAATTAATCGGATACAGTCGTCCGCGTCGTTGCAGATGACACAGTATCCATGGAGACCAGCCGGCACGTCAACAATATCTCAAGACGGCTGGTGTAACACGATCTCGAGATTCGCCCCCCCATGCATCTAGTATATTTAGTTGCCTAGTTTAACCCTAGGTGAAATCTTGGACTCACATGCTGTGGCCTGCATGATTATCCTCCTAAAAGTCGTACTCAAGTACGAGTACTCCAAGAGAGGATCCATGTCAATCAGTATGTCAACATGTTTCTACCCTCCTTAGTGTAATGCATCATTGCAAATATGCCACGTGGAGTTACGAGTCATTTGTCGAGCATGAACAAGAATTGGGACATTCAGGTACAAGTATCAGGTAGGAACACTTTGTTCACCGGGGTCACATTAGTGCTCATATCATGCTCAGGACAAAAGGTGTAAGGATATATAGCATACACAAATATTTATATATATATATGCAATATAATATATGCATATAAAATATAAGGTATAGGGGAGTCCAGGTCAGAGCGCGCTGGGGTCAAGTGCGCGCAGGGATCAGAGCGCGCAGGGATCAAGGTCAGACTGCGGTTGAGTCGAACTGCGCTCAAGTCAGGCTACGCTCAAGTCAGGCTACGCTCAAGTCAGGCTACGCTCAAGTCAGGCTACGCTCAGGTCAGGCTACGCTCAAGTCAGCGTATGCAAGACATACGCCTCCAAAAGGCAGTGTATGTACTCCATACGACTCCTCCTCAAGAGAGCGTATGAGGTCCATACGACTCCTCTTCAAGGTAGCGTATGAGTCCATACGACTCCTCTTCAAGGCAGCGTATGCAAGACATACGCCTCCAAAAGGCAGCGTATGAGTCAGACTGTGTTGCGCTAAAGAGCGTGCGCAGCTCAGTGGCGCAAGCTAGAAAGCTCGCGCACACTACTCACTGTCTTCTCCAAATCAGAGAACTCTATGGTTTGAACCCAAAGCTTCAAAAGTCCATAACTTGGTCAAAATAAGTCCAAATCTAACTTTTCAAAGGTCAAATTGGGTAGAATAAAATTCTCTATAACATGGAACCATCAAAACTTGAAAACAAAGAAGTTTGATAGATTAAAACCACCAAAATCTGAAAATAACTAATTTCTAGATCTACAAAAAATAAAGCCTCAAAATGGAAAATGACAAGTTCTAATGTGTCTTAGAAATATGAGAAGAAGCTAATGGAACAATAAAAATGGGCTCTCTTGTGGAAGCAAGTGGCACTTGCCTTGGTTGGTGGAGGAAAATAAATGAGAGGAAATAAATGGAGGAGAGAGATGAGATGAGTTATTATATAGAATCTTGAACCCTTGGGTTCATGATGAACCAAAGGGTTCATGATGAACCATTAGTGAACCAAGAATAGGTTACCCAAATAAGCCAAAACTGTAGGCCTAAATGCAGAAAATAAATTACGAAATAATATTTTGTCAAATATTTTTGGGAAATGCATGAAGAAATACAGCATACTAAATATCGTATAAATACAAGGTAAATACAATTATCGGTTTTCGTACTAAAATACATATTTCAGGATCGGAGAGTGACAGTATGCGAATTTTAAGCCTGTGGCGTTTTAAACGCGTACGACGAATTTTTAAAATGTTTGGCCAAAAAATGTGACCAAGAAACGCAACAGTCTTGACTTTCTTGACTCTTGCTGCTATTAGATATTAAGAGCGGCACAATTCTAAAAAATTATCAAAAGAAAAGAAGAAAAAGTCTCACAGTAACCAAAAAAGAAACCTAAAAGTCTTTGCACATGTTGCTTGCAACAATCAAAGAAAAACCTTTCGGTTTTCCATCATCCAACCTCTTCTTATTCTATACTGAACCCTTGTTTATGAAAGAGTAGAGGTGGGTGGGACCTATATATATGCCAAATTTTTAGTGCTGAATTAATTCATATGAAACGTACTAAACACGAATTAAATCTGATCCGAATATTTTTCGTTAGATAAATTTTTGACCAAATTTTTGACCATATTTTATTAATATTGTGCCGATTTATACTCGTACTTTTTGCCGTTTCGAATTTTTTTTTCGTTTGCCGAATTGCCAACAAGGGACACGCCCAGCCTACGTTGGAAGACTCATTGCAGTAAGCTATAAACATCTAAGAAAAACTCCAAGAATAACGTGAAAGTAAATATCACAGCATCTAACCGTCCCAGAATGATCACCATATTCGACAAATCATAATTCAATTTATACATGAAAGTACCAAAGATAAATCCGGTAACAAGAATAAAATACAACTATGAACTCTCAATATACAATATCTAGAAGTAAAACTAAACAATTCTAAACTGATAACCTCTAACAAAGTCATGGCTCCATCCTACTCAGCTAAGATTATAGTCTCTGGCCCATAAAGTGGATGTCACGACCCACATCCGCTTTTTCGGATACGAGACGTGTCCAAGCCAGCCTACGCCGCAGAGTCGGCGGTAGAACGCTGTCAAGCCCGCAAGAATAATTGCTCAAATAAACAATATTGCTTATTCACATTTCTAAATTTATTACACATTTACAATATTTTATATTTAAAGGTAAATACAAAGTTCTCACAATAAATAAAAATGACAACTAGTTCCACTATCTAGGTCGGCCTCAGCATACCCATGTCTTTCCAGTGCTAAGAGTGATCGCAACTAAACCTGAAAAATATTGGTTTTCAGTCAGGAATAGAACAAGTACACAAACCGACGACAATGCAAAAACACAATAGAATTAACAAGACATAAAATAACATATGAGAGATAAAAAAACTGGAAGATAACTGATGACATAGCACGATAGAGAAGTAAACAAGGAAAACTAATAAAGACATCTATCTAGGTGGTGTAAATATTATTTTCGACATGTGAACGGCTGGGGGTAAATCCGCACCTGCACGTGTCGTGTACAGGTGCTATTGTTCATGAATAGACATCATGGGATAGTTTTGGGGTAGTCCACATGTCTACTAAGATATTTTCCCTCCCGACTACTCCGTGTGACGAGCGTATCAACAAGCAGCAAGATATGTATAGACATGAAATGAAAGACTACTATGAATCGGAAAGCATCAGAAAGTGACTTGCCTGAGGTCCTTTGCTGGTGAAACAAATCTTGTTGGGTCCAACGTAGTGTGATTAGCCTAGGGTTGATGTGCCGAAATCCCAAAGGCAAAGAAATATATGAACATGATTAGCCACGATCAAGGTTTCTAATCTATAGGAATATGATTTTTAAGAGAAGTTAATCCTTAGTTGAAACATATCCTAGAAAATATTTGTGCCCATTTAAAAGCCCAAAAGGATTTTATTTATATATATTATTAGGAAAATATTTGTAGCGTAACAGGTATTAACTCTTTTTAAGAAAATATTTATATATAAACCATTAGTATAAGCCTAAATTATAATCAAGCCCTAGATATTCAAGCTCGTATATAACAAGCCCAGTGATAGAGTCCAAAACTATTAAAATACTATATTTTATTCCCAAAACCAATTAACCCAAAATGTAAAATAGAACCCATATACGTTATTTAGAATTTATATCAAAATCAAAATATTTTTATATGGAAAATGTTTATAAACTATCTAGAAAATATTTTCATGCTTGAAACTATATATTTTATTTGACAAAATATTTTAAATGAATGCTTAAAATCTAGGAATCGGTTTTAGGAATAAAATCAAAATACAATTTTAGATGAAGACTACATTGGAAAACAGCTAGAATACTATAAATACATATTTTTAAGTAAAATATATACATATATATAATTCTTATAAAAAAAAATATAATATATATAATTCTTATAAGAATTACAAACATAATTCAGAAATATTTATATATCTACTTATAAAACCTTAATACTTAATGATAAAATAACACTAATAATACCCGAATATCTATCAATAATTTAACAACGTATGTATATAAATACATATATTATAACAATACATATATCTCTATCAAAATATATATAATTGCCTATTATATCTAACCCATACCACAAGCCCATGCTCGGCCCAATTTATTCCTTCCAGCTTCTTAAACAAAAGCAAACCAAACAACCATAAAGAAGGAAGAGAGTGTACTCTCTTCACTGAAAAGGAATCTCTGTTTAGAGAGTTCCAGAGAGAACGAGAGAGAGGAAGAAGGAGAAAGAGAAGGCGGAGGCATACCGGAGGAAGAGGGGAGGTGGCGCTCGCCGCTGACGTTGCGTGCGCGACTACGACGCAACTGCTGTTATCAAAGGCTCGGCAACGCGTGGAGGGAGGCGCGGCTTCGTGCTCGAAGGAGAACTACGGGGTGCCTCAGTCTGTCACCGGGTCGAGCTCGCTGGATCCCGTCGTGCGGCACGGCAAGGACGCGAGGGTCTGGCACAACGGTACTGGTGCTCGCGGCGAAGGACTCGGCCGAGCGGGCAGCGCCTGCAGCCGTGGCTAAAAGGGTCGAGATCTGGACGGCGCATGACGGGGCGCGGCTAGGAGATCCGCCGGAGTCGTGGCGCTCAGGGGACTGAATCGGCGCTGCCAGGGAGGCAGATCTGGCCTCCTACAGTGTCCACGCGTGCGCGGGGTTCAGGACGGCCAGAGAATAGGGCGGCGATCGCGGATTGGAACAACACGTCCTCGGCATCGGTGGTAGTGGCGTGGGTGTGGCTCGAATCGAAAGGGTAGTAACGATGGTTGGTTTTTGGTACGATGATGGTTGGATGGTTCCGGTGGTGGTGGCGGGCGCGATGATGTTGATTGTATTGCTGGAAGCAACGAACACGGACGCACGGGTCCGGACACAATTTATTGGTACTGTAATATCTGTGGTGGACACAGACACAATCGGACACGATTGCTCCGGCAGAAAACCTGTGTGCTAACTTTGTGGGTGTTTACGTCGGGGCTCAGGGGTTCTGGTGTCGAAAAGAAGATCCTCGTAGGTTAGTTGAGGCCTCTATACATGGATTTGGATTAGTGATAATCGCAGGAGGATCAGGAGAGATCAATTTTAATTGATTCGGATGTGAACGCAGGGGTATTCGGCTAGCACAAGGAAATTTGGATATTACTATTCTGATTAGTATTAGGATCTTCGTGGATAAATTTTATCAAAGTTTAAATCAACATAAAATATTCCCAACTTAATTAATCAAATCTAACTCTTTAAAATCAAATAAATAATTAAAACTAGTTTTAGTATAATCGAAATACATTAATTTGAATCTAATGAATTTTTAAAACCACACTAATATGATCTTAATACAACTGTGATCATAATAATCCTATTTAAAGTAATAATTAATATCATCAAAATAGTCTAAAGCTCGATACTATTAGGTTAATTGAGGGTATTTTTCTTTAATCTATAACTTATTTAAAATATAATTTACTAAATCTTATGTAATATTTAAAATATATTTTCAAACCAAAATAAAAAAAAGTTAATATTAGATCAAATATTTCTAAAAGTCCATTTAGTAAAATAAACTGGTAGATATTTTGCCCTTCAAAATATAATTATTTTCTCAAACATAAAATATTTTCCATCCTAAATAAACGAAATTAGCAGTTCCCATAATATTAAATTTAAAACTAGTTTTGAAAATAAAAGAAACAATCATAAAATATTATTTACGAGGTATCGACGAAGTTTACCTTAACGCCATAAAATAAAAATAAAAATAAATTAAAAAAATTTCGAGAAGAGGAGTTACAAATCTACCCACCTTAGAAATAAATTCGTCCTCGAATTTAAGGACTGCTAGGATTGGTAAACTTGGTAGCTCCATGAAAAGGTAGGAAAATGATAAGAAACTGATAAGGAATCTTGATCAATTAGAAGAAAATAAAAGAAAAGAAAAGAAAGAAAATTCCTTAATAATGACATCGAAAAGTAAATGGATATGGCTTGTGGTTGACATCTTAGGCTACGGTCTTGAATCACGCTACCCACCTTAAAAATTTTCTTCCTCGAAATTTAGAAGGATACGATTATGCTCGATTAAGAACAAAATCAAGAACTGATTTGATCAATAGTCAAAGCGAGTTAGGTCGTGAATAGTGTTGGACTTCAAGGAAAGATACCATGTGGTACGATCAAAAGGGTTTAGTCACAGTGGTCAAGGATCTCATTGAAATATGATTGTCTAAACAAGAAAGGTCGTTTGGGCATGATTATGATTATAGTCAGATTAGTTTAGTCACGAGTAAAGTCGTTCAGGAACAGTCAAAATTCAAATTTGTTTGGCACAATGAATTATTTATACATGATTACGGACTCAAAATAAGAAAATATGCGAATTGACATGATCAAGATATAATCAAATAGTCTAGCTCGATCAAAAGTCGTAAGGATGATTCAATTTAAAACCGTCTTAGCACGATCAATTGTGTAGGTATAATCCTAGAATCATAATCTAGGTGTGATCATGAATGGAAGGAATTCAAAATAAGTTTAAGGGATGCTCAGGAAGACAAATGACCATAAAATAAGAGATATGAAAGGATAAAATAATAATAAAATAATTTAGGCAAGTGAATTGTAGGCCATGAAATCAGTAGCCATATGTCAAGAGGACGTAGTCTCCATAATATTCGAAAATCGTATGTATATATGAAGTTACTTTGCCAAGAATTTATGCCTCGCCAGTGTACACATGGTTGCAGTAAACCTTGGTTTCATGACTCAGCTATGACACGATATCGAATATTTTATTATCTTTGTCCAACATTGACATAACAACTCAAGGAGCAAGATAGGGCAATTAAGACATAGTTTTAATAGTATTCTATAACCTACGTTACTTGAAATTACTTCAACTTAGGGTTCATGCCACGCCAGTGCGCTGCTAGCTGCAGTGAACCCGTAGTCTCGATAATTCAAATAAGTGACAACAGTGCGCTGCTGTCCTGTCATCGCAAGTCATCAAAATTATTTCAACTATATCTCCAAGAATATCAAAGGAGTTTTAAAAATATCATACAAGTTGATAAAGATAGAAAAGTGTAAGTACATGTTCTTTATGTATAAGAGCTTCTTGAAAAGAAAACAATTGATTAGAAAGGATAATGATCGAAGTCAAAATAAGAAAAATCTCATAATTCTTATTCTCACGGATATTCAATATTCAACGATTGAGAGGGAACTTTTGAATCCGAAAACTTAACTCGAAATTAACAGACAATTGAGTGAGAAGTTATTTTAAAATAATTTTTAGGTACAAGGAAAAGAATATAAGTGATACGAGCTTATGATATGACGATGTTTAGAAAAGACATAAGATAAAGTTGTTCAAATGATCATGATTAGGAAAAAATAACTGAAGGCAAAAGAAATATAAACTTAAATTATATTTCTCTAATATTCAATGTCGAGGGAGAATATGTATAAGCACTATGTCTATCTAAATGAATATATCTACACACAAGTATATATGCATAGTCTAAATAAATCCCAAAAATCCCAAATATCATTCTAAGAGAAAGTTATCATATTTCCAGGAAAGTATAAATTTAAATAGCAATAATACAATATTATATTCAATACATAATTTATAGAAATTATTTTCAATACTAGAAATGGACTACCAAACTATATATACACATCTATGGACAACGTTGGTCGCACTACGTGACCACCAGGACTTCGGTTGTGTTCAGCTAGTTTGGGACAGCCAGGTTTTCTAAAAGCCAATGGTCTTAATAATAAATAATTAAATTATTTCTAGGGTTATGTCACGATTTGGCCTGGTTTTCCTAGTTAGGACACACTTGTGGCTCGGTCTTTCCTACCATAACTAATACACTAGTCAAAGCACGCCACAGCACTATTCGTGCCATCACTTCTAGTCATTTGGCATTCCAAAATTTAACCATGACTAAGATATTCAATAATAATAATTAATTAAATTAAATATTTTTAAAATTCTAAAAATTATATTTAATTCAAATAAGCAATTAAAAGGATATTCTCCAAAATTTTCGAAAGAGGGTTACGAATCTACCCTCCTTAGAAATATTGTCAAATCAAAATGCGATAGTGCATCCTTCTGTGAGAGTCGTCTAGTGAGACCTATGTAGCAACCTTAACTACCCAATTGTCAAATTAAAATTAGGGACTCCTAGTCCTAACCATTCTCTTAAAATTGATTTACTCCTAGTTGTGAATGAGCATTTCCTAGTCGCAGGCTCGCAATGGTACAACTAACTTAAGTACCATTACGAGTTCGCATATCTTTTGCAAAAACTGACCTGCATGGGCCACCACAAAAACTTGTCACGACCCGCATCCGTTTTTCCGGATACGAGACGTGTCCAAGCCAACCTACGCCGCAGAGTCGGCGGTAGAACGCTGTCAAGCCTGCAAGAATAATTGCTCAAAATAAACAATATTGCTCATTCACATTTCTAAATTTATTACACATTTACAATATTTTATATTTAAAGGTAAATACAAAGTTCTCACAATAAATAAAAATGACAACTAGTTCCACTATCTAGGTCGGCCTCAGCATACCCATGTCTTCCCAGTGCTAAGAGTGATCGCAGCTAAACCTGAAAAATGTTGGTTTTCAGTCAGGAATGGAACAAGTACACAAACCGACGACAATGCGAAAACATAATAGAATTAACAAGACATGAAAATAACATATGAGAGATAAAAAAATAGAAGATAACTGATGACATAGCACGATAGAGAAGTAAACAAGGAAAAACTAATAAAAGATATCTATCTAGGAGGTGTAAAATATCCTTTTCGACATGTGAACGGCTAGGGGGTAAATCCGGCACCTGCACGTGTCGTGTACAGGTGCTATGTTCACGAATAAACATCATGGGATAGTTCTGGGTAGTCCACATGTCTACCAAGATATTTTCCCTCCCGACTACTCCGTGTAACGAGCGTGTCAACACAGCAATATATGTATAGACATGAAATGAAAAGACTACTATAAATCGGAAAGCAATCAGAAAGTGCACTTGCCTAAGGTCCTTTGCTGGTGAAACAAACATCTGTTGGGTCCAACGTAGTGTGATTAGCCTAGGGTTGATGTGCCGAAATCCCAAAGGCAAAGAAAATATATGAACACGATTAGCCACGATCAAGGTTTCTAATCTATAGGAATATGATTTTAAGAGAAGTTAATCCTTAGTTGAAACATATCCTAGAAAATATTTGTGCCCATTTAAAAGCCCAAAAGTATTTTATTTATATATATATTAGGAAAATATTTGTAGCATAATAGGTATTAACTCTTTTTAAAAAATATTTATATATATAATACCATTAGTATATAAGCCTAAATTATAATCAAGCCCTAGACATTCAAAGCTCGTGTATAACAAGCCCAGTGATAGAGTCCAAATCTATTAAAATACTATTTTTATTCCCAAAACCAATTAACCCAAAATGTAAAATAGAACCCTATACGTTATTTAGAATTTATATCAAAATCAAAATATATTTTATATGGAAAATGTTATAAACTATCTAGAAAATATATTTCATGCTTGAAACTATATATTTTATTTGACAAAATATTTTAAATGAATGCTTAAAATCTAGGAATCGTTTTTAGGAATAAAATCAAAATAATTTTAGATGAAGACTACATTTGGAAAACAGCTAGAATACTATAAATACATATTTTTAAGTAAAAATATATAAATATATAATATAATTCTTATAAGAATTACAAACATAATTCAAAATATTTATATATCTACTTATAAAACCTTAATACTTAATGATAAAATAACACTAATAATACTACCCGAATATCTATCAATAATTTAACAACGTATGTATAAATACATATATTATAACAATACATATATACTCTATCAAAATTATATATAATTGCCTATTATATCTAACCCATACCACAAGCCCATGCTCGGCCCAATTTATTCCTTCCAGCTTCTTAAACAAAGAAGCAAACCAAACAACCATAAAAGAAGAAAGAGAGTGACTCTCTTCACTGAAAAGGAAATCTCTGTTTAGAGAGTTCCAGAGAGAACGAGAGAGAGGGAGAAGGAGAAAGAGAAGGCGGAGGCATACCGAAGGAAGATGGGAGGTGGCGCTCCGCTGACGGTGCGTGCATGACTACGACGCAGCTGCTGTTATCAAGGCTCGGCAACGCGTGGAGGGAGGAGCGCGGCTTCGGCGCTCGAAGGAGAACTACGGGGTGCCTCGGTCTGTCACCGGTCGAGCTCGCTGGATCCCGTCGTGCGGCACGCAAGGACGCGAGGGGTCTGGCACAACGGTGCTGGTGCTCGCGGCGAAGGACTCGGCCGAGGCGGGCAGCGCCTGCGGCCGTGGCTAAAAGGGTCGGGATCTGGACGGCGCATGACGGGGCGCGGCCAGAGATCCGCCGGAGTCGTGGCGCTCAGAAGGACGGAATCGGCGCTGCCAGGGAGGCAGATCTGGCCTCCTACAGTGTCCACGCGCGTGCGGGGTTCAGGACGGCCAGAGAGAATAGGGCGGCGGTCGCGGATTGGGACAACACGTCCTCGGCATCGGTGGTAAGTGGCGTGGGTGGCTCGATCGGAAGGGTGGTAACGATGGTTGGTTTTTGGTACGATGATGGTGTGGATGGTTCCGGTGGTGGTGGCGGGCACGGATGATGTTGATTGTATTGTTGGAAGCAACGAACACGGACGCACGGGTCCGGACACAATTTATTGGTACTGTAATATCTGTGGTGGACACAGACACAATCGGACACGATTGCTCCGGCAGAAAACCTGTGTACTAACTTTGTGGGTGTTTACGTCGGGGCTCAGGGGTTCTGGTGTCGAAAAAGAAGATCCTCGTAGGGTTTAGTTGAGGCCTCTATATACATGGATTTGGATTAGTGATAATCGCAGGAGGATCAGGAGAGATCAATTTTAAATTGATTCGGATGTGAACGCAGGGGTATTCGGCTAGCACAAGAAATTTGGATATTCCTATTCTGATTAGTATTAGGATCTTCGAGGATAAATTTTATCAAAGTTTAAATCAACATAAAATATTCCAACTTAATTAATCAAATCTAACTCTTTAAAATCAAATAAATAATTAAAACTAGTTTTAGTATAATCGAAATACATTAATTTGAATCTAACGAATTTTTAAAACCACACTAATATGATCTTAATACAACTGTGATCATAATAATCCTATTTAAAGTAATAATTAATATCGTCAAAATAGTCTAAAGCTCGATACTATTAGGTTAATTGAGGGTATATTCTTTATCTATTAACTTATTTAAAATATAATTTCCTAAATCTTGTTATGTAATATTTAAAATATATTTTCAAACCAAAATAAAATAAAAGTTAATATTAGATCAATATTTCTAAAAGTCCATTTAGTAAAATAAATGGTTGATATTTTTGCCCTTCAAAATATTAATTATTTTCTCAAACATAAAATATTTTCCATCCTAAATAAACGAAATTAGCAGTTCCCATAATATTAAATTTAAAACTAGTTTTCAAAATAAAAGAAACAATCATAAAAATTATTTACGAGGTATCGACGAAGTTTACCTTAACGCCATAAAATAAAAATAAAAATAAATTAAAAAAATTTGGGAAGAGGAGTTATAGTGGACGATATCCTCAAGTACACCTGCAACATATCCAGTCAGGAGCAGAGCAAAGTACAATTCTAGGTAATGAACAAGAACATCATGATATGAAAATGAGTACAGGAGAAATAAAATATAAAGTACATGAAAAGAACATGAAAGTACAGGAATGTAAAGTATAGGAAGTACATGAAATAAAGTACCAGAAGTAAATACTGATCTTGAAGTACAAGACATGACATGTGCACAATATTTGAAATACAGCTAGCATATGTGACCGGCTGGGGTAAGCACAGGAATACGCACATAAAATGGGTACGGCTTAGGGCCCGCGTGCACGGTACGAGGCCTAAGCTATCAACCTGAATTTCTTACCCTTGGGTTTGGTCAATAGCTAGTGTATTTCCCTCCCCAAGTACAAGTAAAATACAAGAACATGAAAGTACAAGAGTACATGATATCGTGTCACATCGTGTCAACAAGAGAAACACAGGATATGAATGTAAATGAACATAAACCATATAATGTACTTGCCTTGCTCAGGGTAATCGAGAAAATAAAGTAGATCTGTATGACCACCTGATTTTAATACAAGTTGGTTAGCTACAAGACTAGCTACTTGTTCTTAATCTAGATTAGCTATATAATAATTTGGCTATGTTAGTAAAATACAACTAATTATATACTAGTTTAAAGTAGAACTATTTATCTTGATATTTCTCATTAAAAGGATTTATTAATACAGTAACTAATTTTTATTAAGTCTTAAAACAATTAAGATCTAGAAGCTTAACCATAAAGCATCTTTAGTAAGAAGGGTAATAATAAAACACCAATGAAAGTTCACTAGTGAGTATAATAGCCAATTCCAATCCACTATTTATCAAACTACCTGCCAAACTCTAGCTGGTAGCCCTATCCTATAGAGCAGTAACTTCATCCTTTGCACAAGCATCTTAGCCAATAATTATAGCTGCTGCTATACTCATCTTCATCATGCAAATACCTATACTGGACCTAACCCACACTTAGCCAATCCCAACAAGGCATAGTTACTTCACGCAAAAATAGCCAACCTACCCAACTGTACTACCTGGTTCAAGCAAGCGAGCCCATTGTTACTAAGCTTGAACCCACCACAAGCCCAATGACTATTTTCTTCCCATTCACCAATATCAATAGCTATACCAACTCCAGTACAAACAAATCACATAAGGAAACTTAATTGAAACTAACTTCAAATAAAATAGCATTCAACTTTACTGAAACCATATACAAACTAATTACTCAAGGAAACTATACAGATTATACAATTAACTACTCAAATTATACAAAACTAATTATTCAAGCCCTGCAAAAATTTGATGCAATCATCTGCTCTCCAACTCAAAAGAAAGGTCCACACCAACGCCTCGCCAGTATTTTATTGCAACTCCAAAACTATCCCCGGACACGCACACGATCACTGGACACGAACTACACCAGTCACAAACAGGACATGATCAACACCAGACAAGAACTTAACTCCGGTCACACACACAAGCCACACCACAGTTTTGACTGTCCCTGGCCAACATCCGAACTCAAAAGGATTGCACAGTAATCAAAGAGATGACATAATTACCCGAAAAATGATTCTAATCACAAGGTGGACTCTATCCAAAGTATCGGACACAACCTCCAGATGAGATCAACGCTTGTTGTGGCAATTTACCAAACAGAAATAGAACACAAGAAGAACAGAGTATTAATTCAAAGCGTCAAATGAACTCGGATCTCCACATACAAATAAGAACACGAGAATTTAACTACTCACATTGTTAACGATAATCCCAAACCCTGAGTTCTTTCCCAAAGCCACTGATCCAACTCAATTGCTCCCTATCGACAGTTCACACAGAGAAAATCCAAGAATTGATCAAACTAAGAGATTCGTTTCTTCGAATTGAATTGAAATGGACATTGATGGCTTACTTACCAGAGGATCGAGGATCTGAATGAATAACGAACTTCCAATCGGTTAATCGACTCCATAGAGCCTACCCTTCAAGAATATACAATGAGAGAAAGAATAAGAACATGTTCAGTGAAGATCATGCGTAGATCTCGTGATTCAGAGCTCAAATCGAAGAGTCGGCTCGCTCACCGGAATCGAGATCATGCTCGAAGAAATCAAAGAAGGAAACGAACTCACGTCCTCGCAGCCGTGAGGATTGCTGAAAAAGAAAGAGCGTAACTGCCGACTTCGTCCAACGCGCTACCGACAGTATGGACTCGCTCCATCATTCAGGCACCGGGAGAGGAGATCATCGCCCCCGCCATAGATGCTGCCATCGCCACCATAAGAAATTGAGCCTCGGTTGAGTCTCCGTCGCGTCGTGTGCACGCCGAGATCCCTACCGTGAATGTAGTGCCCCGTCCCCCTCAGTCAATCGAAGGAATCGAAACGCCGACGGCGTTCGGACTTAGCCTTGCAACGGCTTGCTCGGAGACATCGCTCGTCGAGGCGACCGCTCGCTCAGGTGGGATAGTTTCGGTGAACTCGTCTCATCTTTGCCTTCATATAATAAATTGCGTTTTTAACTTGCACAAGTAGGCTTAATAAAAAAGAGATGAATCCATATAGCTAAAGGAGTAATCCCGACGGGTCGAATTGAGTTAGAATATGAAAAGGTCCAACGGTTGGCTTAGAGTTGGTACACCACTACTAAAATATATCAAATAGCGACGTAATGTAGCGACGGCAAGAAATTACGTCGCCAGTAGCAACATCTTTATAAACACGTCGTAAAACGTCGCTGACTAGCGACGTGCACGACAGGAGTATCCTACGCTGAATAGCGACGTTCACGACATATTATAAGTATATATCGCCATGGTTGCGACGTTTAGCGACGTCAACACGTGACGTCGCTAAGTTATTTTACTTAGGGCACGTCGCTGCCTTCTTTCCCCCTCACTCTCACTCGAAAACCCAAAAATTTTAATTTCCCCCCACCCCCTCCCCGGCGACTCCCTCCCCTCTGTCATGCCCTCCCCCCCCCCAGCGACCCCCTCCCCCCCGGCGACTCCCTTCCCCTCCGGCGAGCTCCTCCTCCTCGAGATCCTCCTCCTCGAGCTCCTCCTCCCCCAATCCGAGCTCCTCCTCTTTCTCAGGTAAACCCTAACCTAACTCCTCTCCTTCCTCCTCCTCCTCTTCCTGAGGGTGTACGTCGCTAAATCTGTCGGTATGCATCGCAAAGTTGCCCACGTGGCTGCCATGCCATGTCATCATATGTAAAGTTTATAGCGTCGCAAGTGGTCGCTTTACGTCGTAATTTTGGCGACGTAGTAATACGTCGCTATCTGTCGCTAATTTTGCGACGTCTAGCGACAATGAACTCCGCGTCACAAATAGCGACGTTTCGTCGACTAAAGTGTCATCTGCGACTTGCCTATAAGCGACGTCCGGTTTTCGTCGCTAAATATGTCGCAAATTGGTTTTAGCGACGTATTTTTCTTATTTAGCGACATCTCTGGACGTCGCTAAAATAGGTTATTTTAGTAGTGCACGGCGTGCTTTGAAAATGGCACTCGGTCCTTTGTCCCGTGGCTTGGGAGAAGGAAAGTTGGTCTTCGACACAAAACTATGAATTTGCCTAAGTCATAGGCGTCGCCCGCGTAAATGCTTGATAAAGCATGCACGCTTCCACTGCGCAAGGCTTGGCATAGTCTTTGCTCGTCCCTCGGGTTAAGTTGTAGGCTTGAGTAAGTTAGGCAAAGTTACGTCGGTCGAACTAAGTCATTCCAAGTGCTGTCCCGCTCTTTCTCTGCGGTTGTCAAGTTAAATAGTCCCACGATCCCAAGGCCCGTCATATGAGGTATCACTTGGGCGATAGCGTTGCGTAAAAACACGAGTCGGTTTAAGGCACGAGCCACGGTTGGTTCAGTGGAAAGTTAGCCACGGTCTGTCGATACTTAAGGAAATACGTTATGTTCAAGTTAAGTTGGAAGGCTATGCAGTAGCCATTCCCTGAGTTCAAAAAATGTTAAGTCTAAGCGATGGTTAGTCGCTGAGAGAAAATATGTCGGGACTGTGGTTCAGTCGTCGAGGCAACCCTGGTTTGGGGCTCTGCAAAAGAAGTATAAAAAGTGAAAAGAGTAAAGCAAAGAAACTAATTGATGATGATGAGACCATACAATTACGTTAAGTCTAGAAGTTAGCGTAGGCGCGTGGTCATGGACAACTTGTCGACAAGGGCGATGGTTCTTCGAGCGGCAACCCGGGGCCACGGGACCGACTCGGCCTAGGAAGAACAAATTATAGCCGAGCTGGGTATGAAGCAACCGGTAGTTCGGGGACTTGCATCGGGGATCGCTACCTGCGGTACAAGGGTCCCGATTGCCAGGCTATGTCCACGATGGCTAGTCAATGCCAGTGACCATTCATATAGATGTGTCGGCACGGGCGACAATCCGTGTGTCTGTCTTTGGATTGAGTTAAGTTGAATATGTATACAGTTAGAAGACACAATATCTGGGCCTAATATTTGGCTACAGCGAAGGCGGCATGCTTCGGCACGAACGATGGCATCGTGTGTTAAGTCGTTGGCATAGAGTTGCATGAGTTAGACTTGAGCTGTTGCGAGTTAAATCGAGAAGGGCCGTAGGGCAAGTTGGGTGAAGTTATGTTGAGTTGCTGGGTACGACCTCGAAATGTGAGGCACGTCCGCGTTGTCACAACTAAAGTATAGGCAAGACTAAGCGAGGAGGCACTGCCTTAGAGATATTGAAGCACGAATCGAGTTCATGGCACGACCGAGTCGTTACGTCACATAGTATAGCACGAAAGACAAGTATGAGTCGGTGTGTTGACATCGCAAGCACAAGAAGGTCTTGAGGCAAGGATAAGAAAGTTATCGGTGCGATAGCATAGTTACACGAAAATGGAGTCTATCATATAGTTGCGTCTCTGATTATGGCCGTAAGGCAAATACGACTTAATAGGTTAACGTTATTGGCACGAGAAGGGTCTAAGGCAAAGTATGAGTTAACGTCGTTGTACAAGCATGGGATGCTCCTCAGACACAAGTATGCCAAGACGTCCGTCATAAAACTGATCCTAAGACAAGACTAGAAAGACATTTGATAAGAATGGACTATATTGCACAAAGTAAATCAAACGTGTTGGTTTTATATAAGTGGGCGAGGAGCTCACTCCACCAGTACAGTTGAGTACTGACACATACATAGTTTACATGTGCAGGCACAGGTAGAAGCTTGTGGCGCGGAGCTCGCTTGGATGCGTCGAGGCACGGAGTTCCTTGGCGATTCGAAGCGTGCGGCCGCATGTATTCAAGACTTATACAGAACATAATGTATAGACGTCGCCTTCCGAAGCATCCGCTGGTTCAAGACATGTATTGAGAGATGAGAGAGAGCTGAGTGACTTGTAATATGAGATAATTAAGCTTGAGTGAGTTTGATAGACTTGTAATCTTGGCCTTGTGCCCCATTGTAACCTTTGTTTCAATATCAATAAAAGAGTGTTTTGCAATGACTTGTGTTTTGCTTCAAATTCTGCTGCTATTATTCAATGTCTCTGCTTGGGACTTCTGTACGACGACCCCGTCGCAGCCGCTGAAATCGGCCGTTATAGAACCCGCCTTCCACGAGCACAATCTAGGCTCGTACGGCATCACGCCTTAGCGAGGACGATCACTCCTACGGGAGCGGGGCATGACATGAAGGTGGCGCTGATGCTCTCAGTCATCGGAGAGTGAGCTCCTTGCCATCGCCATGGAGGGATCCACAAGAATCTAGGGTTAGGGTTAACCAAAATTTGGGGAAAAGAACGAGAGCTTCAAGGCTCTGTGAGGAGAGAGATGAAAAATAAGCATAGTGCTCATTCTCTCTCCACAATCCCTTTATATACAGAAGTGGATTTTAATGGGTTTGGCACTTAAGTCCCTCATAACTTGTAAATTGCAATCAGGCCGAAAAGTTTGTTAGAGAATTTGTTGTGGTTAGTTAGAAGGTGGTTATGGTTGTTAGAAATCTTGGAGAACACTCCAAGTTAGCTATTAAACCAATAATTAGTTAATAATTAGCCATGCCAATTAATCAAAAAAATTCTTGAAATAATAACCATGAGATTAAATAAAACTTGAACATAATTATTCTTTTAAAATTATCATAATTATTCCAAATTCTATAAAATTGGGAAAGCGGGGTTACAAACTACCCCCCTTAGAAAAATTTCGTCTTCAAAATTCCAAGGAGTACAGCACAATACAGAAATGACACGAAGTTTAAAATTGGTTAGAAACGAGTGTGAATATGCTCAAATGACCAGGTACAAAATTCATATCAATTTGAAATGATTTAGCATGACAAAGTAGATAAAATAGCATGATTGAAAATGATAATAAAAAATTGGTCAGGCATAAAGTGAAACGAAGTTTAATTAAGACTATGTACGATAATTTCATACAGGGAGTTGAAATAACATGATCTAACAATGATCAAGAATTAAACAGGCACGCGGTGGCATGAAGTTTTAATTATGACTTAGAGGAGTAAAATCGTGATGGCACGGTCTTCAAAGCACGATCAGAATTAAAAGTGAAAGTCACGGTTATATAGGCATGATTAAGACTGAAATTTAGACAAACATGATTAAAATATAGGTACAATATAAAATCCAGTGAAATGGAATCAGGATCAAGTAATGTGTACTTGAGAAAATCAAATGATCCAACGATAAAATGAAAGAAGGGGAATTGCAAGGGTTGATTGAGAAAACGTATGAAACTACCTAGGGGTATTAGTACCAGATCAAGGTGAAAGTGCAAGGATTTGTTATAAAACCCCTATTTTTTTTAATTATTTTATTAGACTTAAAAATGAATTTATGCAATTTATGATTTTTTTTGAAATGACCTTAGCCATTGTTGAGTTTTGGAGCACAAGACTACCATGAATTTTGGCACGGAAGATGTAGCAGTGTGCCTTGACTAGTGTACTAGCTATGCCAGGGGAAGCCTAGCTATAGTGATGTCCAAAATAGGAAAACCATACCAAGTTGTGAATTCACTCATTTAAATTATTTTAATATGATATTATTTTATATATTGATTTTTAGATGACCCAGTTGGGCCAAACCAGTCCGAACTGGGCCCTGACCGAATTTAAGCCCATGCAGGCATGTGGTGCGACCAAGGTGGACATGTGAACATATTTTATGTACGTAGAAATATTTTCTAAATTATTTTAGAATTTTATGTACAAGTTCTAATTATTTAATTATGTGTAAAATTATTGGTATTTTTATTATTAAATAATATTTTACAAAATTGTATATTTTTCTGGACCCGGATAAGGGTGTGTGGTACAGTTCACCCATGGAAGCAATTTTTATTATTTTATTAATATTAAAGTTACTTTATGAACATTTAATAAATATGTTTATTGAGATGTTATTATTATTTTAAGTTGATTGAATTTATATATATATATATATATATATATATATATATATATATATATATATATATATATATATAAAATATATATATATATATATATATATATATATATATATATATATATATATGTTTAAATATATTAAATATTGGATATGCGACATTTAAATTATTATTTGGATTTTATATAGATCTATGGTGTATATGTATGGATATATACATATACATATATAGATATAGATATATATATTTAAAATATTTTGATTTGAAAAGATAAAACAAAAGAAAAAGAAAAAGAAAAAGAAAAAGAAAAAGAAAAAGAAAAAGAAAAAAAAACTATTAAGGAATGGGTGGTCGGCCCCACCCGACCACCCACACCACACGACCAAACAAAGCAGCAGCTACATCTCGCCCACAAAGACCAAGCAACAACAATAGCAACCTCCATAAGGGCCGCACCCTCACTCCTTCAACAATATATATATATATATAGTTATATATATATATATATATATGTTTGGGTAAAACCAAAACCTAATCAACCTCTCCTTCCTCTCTCCTCCGCTCACCCCGTACCCCCTTTCCGGCGAGCACCTCCGCGCCCAGCCACAGTAGCCCCGCCTCACGGTCGCCATGGCAACAACAACAAACACCCATAACAACAGCAGTTTTTAATATCGAGGTACCCGACTTCTCCAATTAATTTCTCTTCCAATTCTTGTCCGTTTTTAGATCCGTAAATTCCTGTAGGAAGCCCACATGACCCTCTAGCATTCCCTTCAAATAGTTTTATTTATTCTGCAATAAATTCCAGGTTTAATTAGATTAAAAATCACGAAAAATTAGTTTTCAAAAACTTAAAAACCCCGGTACGAGGTACGTCCCGACAAATCGGACGACCCTGTCGCAAATCGAGAGTACCGAAGGGTCCGTATCGACTTTGCGGACGTGCGGGCTTTGACGGAATTCAAGTTGGTTGCGTGTACGCGACGAATTTGATCCGTATCCGTCAAATTTTTCCGTATCGGGCCTTTTCGATATTTTCCAATTACTTTGTGCACGCTCATCAAATCACGACGAAACTTGCGCCATTGGACTCGAAATATTTTTCTGGTCCTGTATGCCAAGTTTGGTCCGATTCTGAGACCGTTGACTGGGACGCCATTTTGGCGGGCCCACAATCCCACTCAACGGGCGATTTTGTGCACGGCTCCTCGGAATCCAAAATTGGACATACCGTTGAGTTCGTCTCGGAAAAACAAATTTATAGACATGTAGTTTGACGACTTTAGAGACCATAGATACTGGCACACATTTCGGTGCAAACGGGTCCAACGGCGGACATCGTTTTGACCCGAAATTATGATTTTGTCCCTGTTCCAGAATTTAACTTTTGGACAGACGTTTCCTAGGCATATCTTTTATTCCAAACTCGTTCGTGATATTTGTTTCAGCATCCGGAGCTCCTTGTGGATTTTGACTTTCGTGTTGACGATTCTGACTGTTGGATTTTGCTACATCTCGCACCACCCTCAGGCAAGACACCTTGCCATTTGCTGTTTATTTATTTTAGCTCATATTTTATGCATTATTCATTATTTTTTATGCAAAATAAACTGTGATACATGGCATAACTTGTTAGAACTTACTGTTCAGTTTTATTTCCTGCTATGTATTATTTTTCTTACACATTAAACCTAGATTTAAGGGACCACCTTGTGTGTTACATTCATAGGCCTTGACACATTTATACCACATTGTTGTGAGTCACATACAGGACTCGGACATACGTGATTAGCTGGCCACCAGTACGTATAAACCGTGTGTTAGGAAATAACTGCTAATAGAATTGCATGCTAGAAGACTTAGCAGTTATGAGTTGGCATTGGGCGGGAAGAACATGATTGGAAGTTGACTACCACCCTATCTATTGTAGACTCGCTCGCTACTGAGGAACGATAGGTAGACTATATGCTATAGACTCGCTCGATACTGAGGAATAGTATATGGTGTTGTGACTCGCTACTGAGGTACTGCATTGGTATTTTCTTGACTTGACCCGGTAGTCATGCGACCATGAACTATTCTTAAAACTGCATTCACTTAGACTGGTTAGGCTACCTTTATCCGTTAGGTACGAGTACTTTTGGTTTGAGTACTTGTATCTGACCGTGGCTTGGAACAAAAATTTGTCGCGGATTAGTTCGTCATATCTTGTCCTTGTTTGGTTGTAGGTGTGACTTACTACTTCGATGAGAAGGTATTGAACCTTGTTGGGGTCCGGATACCATATTAGATTCATAGCATGGAAAGATACGTCACCGTAAATTAGTTTACCATCTCCTGTCCTTGTTTGGTTGGGGGGATGGTACGCTAGTTCAATAGGTATATTTTGGACCATGTTATAA
Source organism: Iris pallida (assembly GCA_029216955.1). Classification (NCBI taxonomy): domain Eukaryota; kingdom Viridiplantae; phylum Streptophyta; class Magnoliopsida; order Asparagales; family Iridaceae; genus Iris; species Iris pallida. Next base: position 21,584 of record JANAVB010014685.1, read on the forward strand.
TTCAATTGACTTATTTATTTGAGCAATATTTATTCAGTTTATATGGCATGATATTATGTGTCTTGTTACGTCCCTCTGAGGACCTGGTTATCTCTCCAGGTGTGTGTTCTTGTCTTTTGCAGGTGCTCTAGCTCTAGCTGTGACCATCTCTATTTCTTCGAGGATGATTGCGCTTAGATCGTCTTCGCTTCGCTAGCCAAAATTATTTTTTTGTATATCTTGTATTTCTTTTCATAGTTGGTAGTGGATTTGTCTCCGCCCAACTATATGTATCAATGACAATTCATTATCATTATATGACATCTTTTATTCTTATATTTCGTGGATGAGATTAGATTACTCTTGGTTTACTGCATTTTACAGCTTATGTATTCATACGAGATTTCCATATATTAGAGTATACTTCGTATGTATACAGCTGGCATGTCTATGTACCTAGTCCTACGTATTTTGGGACTGGGGCGTTACATGTTTTTGTGGTGGCCCATGCAAGTCGAGTTTATCACTTCGGTTACGTTACTGTACCGATGTGAGCCTGCAATATAGGATTAGAGTCTAGGAATCTCATCTATATACTTGATCACCTTCCTTGGTTTCTAAATTCCGAACTCTCGTTGCCTCCCTTGATTTTTGCATCTTACTTGAACTCTTTCTACCAACACCCTATCCTCTTGTGCTTAAACATGGTTAGAAAGATGACTACACTACTATATACTTATTGATCAACCATATGGCTAGAAGGATTATATTGGTAATTGGAATACACGGAGACCTTAACTAAGTTATAAGAGGCATTTTCTGAAAGTGTGATTTAATGGTTAGCAGTTTCTAAGTTGGGATATTACCAAAGAAAGTTTAACCTTGAGATTTCTAAGTAGTAATCACCGGAGGATTGATAGAATCTTATTGGATACTGCAGGAAAATAGTTAGAACCAATATACAACTGATTTGAGAAATTGAGTTGATTTTGAGGTTTGATATCATAAATTATTGGATTATAGTTATACATCTTTGAGCGGATATAAATTAGTTTGGAAATGATCTTAACATTGTAAAAGTGGCAGTATGAATTATTTAAATTAAGTCGTACAGGTTGCACTTAATATGTTAATAGGATTCAAATTTTAAGTGGAAGTAATAATATAAAATTTTGGTTAAAATATTTGGAAGATATGAAAACGATTTTTTTAAGGAAAATTTTAAATTTGAATTCGTGTCCTCTGATTGAAGATTTACAACTATTTAAATTTTGGGTTTAAAAAGTTGTGATTATGTTTGCATGACTTAGAAGTAGAAGTTATGGTTGGTGAGTGCGTTAAAATATTGAGCTGTAAATTTTAGATTGCTTTATAATATGCTAAGAGTTTATCTAGAAGGTTAATTAAATTTTTAGAGTTTTAAAGTTATGATTTGTTATGGAAGTTTATTTTTATATAGATTCATGATTGATGAACTCTTGAGCTTAAAAGTTGGATTGAAAATATTAATTTTGGAAAAGTTAGTAGTAACGTGATAAAGGTTTACTTCGATATTATGGAAGGGATTTAAATCTTAAGACATGATTTAGTTGGACGGCTTAGAGTGAATACAAATTATGGTAGATTTATTTTTGAAAGTTTTTATTAAGAAACTTTTGGAGGGAAACTTGAGGTAAAATTTTAAAAGGTAGGCCACCAAGGTAGCCCTAATAAGTTAGAAGTATTCCATACAAAATGTCATGTCACTCATGACTATGATAGTAGTATATACACAAGTGTTGTTAGTCATCTACCAAGCTATGCGACAGTATTCTAACCTTTACTTACTCGACCTTCCCTCGTGACCTACTAACCGTTTGCAATTTGAATAGTGATTTGACTGTTCCTTAAACTGTATCCATCTAGGAGACTATTTTCTCTCTAAAACTGTGACCCTAAATTATATTATTGGATTCCTTAATTAATCTTATTTCATGCTTTAACTTGATATTCTTTATTTTATTTTATCTTTGACATTAATTGTCACATCTTGAACTCCAACTTTCTATTTTAGATCTTTTGGCGTCCCTTACCGTGACTTGGATATTTGGAACACATCACTAGACTTTTTCTTCCAACAAATTTATATGTAAGTCCTAGACAAGCC
>JANAVB010014686.1:0-62395 GCA_029216955.1 Iris pallida
TTTATATATATATATAATATATATAGTATATCTTATATATAATATATATATATATAATAATATATATATATATAGAGAGAGAAGAGCATGTGTATGTGTTCATGGGTGTGTGTGTGTCATGAAAGTGCACAAGAACATGTGTGTGTTATCATGGAATGAGTGTTAGGCAATGTGTGAGTGAGAGTGTCAATAAGTGAGGGTGTGAGGGTTATATAGTGTAGTGTGCATTGTGTGTGGAGTGATAGTGAGGCATGACAGTTGTGTAGCAAAGTGTCAATAGGAAGTTAACATTCACATATATGAGTTCTCATGTATCTCTATTAGTGAAATAAAACTAAATTCAGTTTTATTCCTAACAAGGCTACAAATATTACATTTATTATTACATTCATGCTTGCATTCATTCATCATTCATTATTCTCTTGTACCACTATATGCACCATACATTACATACAATGGAACCTATATATTCATTACAAGCCATACTTATACATGCTTACATTAGATAGGATACTTACACCTCATACATCATTTATTTAAATATTTACTCATGCTTGTATTCTCTATTTAATTATATAATGTATATACATTAACATGGGTTAAAATCAAATAGAACATTATATTACACACAAGGGTGCACAAAATGTATATGCCGAATAGTAACTCCTACTAATAATCAATACTGTACCATCTCAGCATGAATTAAAATCTAGGATTAAAGTATGTTATAGATCTATGTGTTAGCTTTCCAAAACTTCAAACGGATCGCGTTTTCGTTTTCGGAAACTCCCGGAATCGCGAAAACACCGAGAACGCGTTTGTCTTTCGTACAGCTGACACTCAAATAATTCTCCAGAAAGTTACAGAAAGAATTAGGCTATTAATACATGTTTTTGGAAAGCTAACTTCAATACGCTTCTTTTAAAAAAACAGAAGATTAAACCGAGCTTTGAGCTAGAAGTTATGACATTTCTAATTTAGGGCAAGAAATTAAAAATGTGGATAAAAATCATGATGGATTTGGGTAGTTTGAGACAAAAGAACACAAGTATATAACATAATATATCAAGAACTCACTCTCTACACTAATATATATATATATATATATATATATATATATATATATATATATATATATATATATATATATATATATATATATATATATATATGAGACACTATAGAACACATCTCCAATACAAAAATATGAGATTAAACATGTAATAATTCATTCATACATAACAACAACATATAGTGTGTCCAAATTTGGGATTTTCCCACATGGACACAACCACAACACAAAGGACACTCCTATGACCTCCAAATAGACACGAAATGGACACAAATAGAGATACAACCATGGGGGTCATTCCTATGGGTTCAAAATAGACCTATATGCATGAGGAAATAAAAAGGAGAAGGGATTTATACCTCCCGGTAGATCGAATCGAAGAAAAGTCTTTCCGGAGCGACACCGACACGTAGAGATTCCAAAAGGACACAAACGAGCTCCGAATCCTCCCAAACTTGGGTAGCTTCCTCCTTGGCTAGAATGGAGAAGGAAAGAAGAAGATTTGGTGGCGAAATGGAAGGATTTGGTAGAGAAATTGCTAGGGATTGCTCTCTAGAAATTTGGGGAAGAACAAGAGAGAGAGTGTGGATGAGAATAATAAAATGAACTTGAGCCTATCCTCTCCCAAAGTGGCTGACCATATGGGACTATTTGTCCTATTATGGTAAGGTCCAAAATGCCCCCACTAACCTATTCTATGAGTATTAGGAAAGGGCTAATTGGTTGGGGCTAAATTAGTCATTCTAAAGTCTCTAATCACACTAACCTTATCTATAATAATTAGTCTAACCTCTAACTAAAATATTTCTATCATGTGGACTAAATTTAATATCATGTGGGCCATGCCTAACTAGTGTGTGGGTTCCACTAGAGTCAAACTACCCCCGGGTCCCCGTTTCAAGTCGGATTGAGTTGAAATTCGAACCCGACTCAAATAACCCCAAAACAATATCATAAATAATAAAATGATATCAAAATAATTCAAAGAGGTCAAATTGCAAAAATATACTTAGGCCAAAAATGACATTAAAATATCATAATCACATGGTTAGGCTCTAAGTCAAACAGTCTTTAGGGTTTCACTAGCAAAACGTCAAAACCACAAGTCATGAATTTAAATAGTTTAAAATAATTTAAAAATCACTAAAAATCATAATATGAAATAAATATCATTAAATAATAATTATAATTATAAAATTTTAAAATTACCCTCATCTGAAAAACTGGGTGTTACAATCCTACCCACCTTATAAAAATTTTGTCCTCGAAATTAAGATTATCGTACCCTTTTCTAGGCCGAACATAGACAAGGGTCAATCACTAGTCAATTTTCTCAACATCCTAGTACTTGGTCATCAGCTGGTCAACTTCTTAGGACTTTTACCTATGCTAGCTACCTAGTGTTGGCAACTAGGGATTAGCAAAGAAAACTCTATAATAGACTAGCTCTTAACTTCCAAATCCTATCAAGTCACCCATAACTAATTACCCACAAGCTAAGCACACCAATCCCAAACACCACATATATATATATATATATATGCTCAAGAACAACAACCCATCACATATATCCTAAGTATATCATCTATATATATAGACCTCTTAGTCCTAGGTAAAACTACAACTATGCACAAGGGTAGGCTCTGGTTACTGGGTGCCTTACTGGAAGGGTAAAAGAAAACAATAAATAATCATCAAGGTTGTATGGCATACTAACATCCTATACGTAACTGGTTGGTATCATAATAATAGAGAATTATCTGCAATGGGTTACTATTCTAGCACCAATGCTAACTATCACCTCTAGGGTACAGACACTCTACAAGTCACCATATCTATATACTATAAAGGAACTACCTATGAACAAGCTCTACAATCTAAATATCCCTACTCCTAAGTCATTTATAACAACAAAAAGGGTATGATGTTTTAAACCTTCTCAAGATACAATCTGCTAATCATATGCGTCTGTCCAAAATCATGTTGTCCAGAGTCTTCATCATGCTAGTGAGCAAGGCTACGATAATCACAGAGTCCTTGACTAAGGTACGTACCTCTAGGTTCATGGTATTTAAAATTTTCGTATAGTCGCATGCGACGGCAAAAACCTTAAATTCCCATACCCAAGAAATACATCTGAAATCTGACTACATGTCCTCACTATGCCAACTAACATGACTATCGAGGATTCTAGATCCCATGATTTAGGCGACCTAGCCCATATGATTTTCTCAGAAAAAAATAAACACAACAAAAGAGTAACATGACAAAATTAATCAATCAACAAGGAACAGATGGAATCGGATTTCAAGGTAATTATAAAAGACAATTGTGGGAATGGAATTGAGAAAAACGAAACTTGCTGCAAGATCTCCAACGGTCTGTGCATCCTCGACTGGCCTGACGATAGCTCGCCCTGCTGGTTTCCCCTGGTCTGCTGCTGATGCTGCATGAATCACCGCTGCTGAGAGAAATCAAAAATGACGGGAGAAAATCTCTGTACAGATAGAGGTGCACCTCCACTGTAGCAGATACGCCAACCTGAGTCGGCACAACAGGAGCTGCGGTCTCGAGGCCCTGATGAACAGGACGAGAGGTGGCCAGCCTCTCGATAGTATCCCCGAACCGAAGTGATGAGATCCTGTCTTCATAACCATCATGAAAATAGATCAAAACAAGGAGCAATTTCTGAGAATGAAGCGAAAATTCAAAGGAGGACAGTTTATATTCAAGGAAAGTCAATAAGCAACAATTTTAAGGAATCTGATTAAGAGTTTTTTCTAATGTGATTGAGTGCCTCTAAAAATAATCCTAATCATGCTGCAGGCTGTAGTGATACTCTAGTTTGAATACAACTACATAAACTCGACCTGCATGGGCCACCACTAAAAACGTGTCACGACCCGCACCCACGTGAGGGTACGAGAGCGTAACAATGCCCAGCCTACGCCGCAGTGACGACGGTAGAACGCTGTTCTAGGTCATGAACTATAACTAACATAATATGAATGCTCTCCATAAGGAGGCCAACACAGAGGTACAACTCAATCACAATCAAGAGATAGAATATGGCACGATAAAATAGATAAGAGAATCCTCAACCGAGGTACAACAGAAATAAAATACAAGTCTCAACATCTCTACAATATATAAACTCTGAATCAAGAACAACAACTAAACATAAAAGGAAAACAGTCTAAACTATCTATACTAAGCAAGGTATCGTCCTCACCAGCTGCCTGAACCTCCCCTGGGGTCCAGGTCGCGAGTGTCAACTAGGCAAACTCCAAGTAAGGGTGCAGGGTGCCTCATCATCCTCTGTAAAATTTTCAACAGGTCCAGTCAGGACGGGAGCGAGCACAAAACATCTCACGCAGTTCATATCATGTTACGAAATATAAAGCATGCAATAGAGTAAGGTACATGAAACGCTGAAAGTAAGAAGTATATAAAAACAGTAGAGATTTGATAACAGAAAAATATCTAAATATGATAAATAAGAACTGTAAGCCTACTGTGATTTAGAGTACAATATGGTTATGTAAACGGTCTAGAAAAATGCAATGGTAACTCCATTGTACGTGGGTGTGCAATAGACATATACAATAGTTATACAATGTTGTACAATAGGATTTGATTACATAACCAATTCTACTCCCCCTCCCCAAATCAATACACAAGGATCTACTCCGGTTACGTTATCTTGCACAATAGTGTACAATGTTATACAATAGATGTACAATATTATACAATAGATGTACAATATTATACAATAGATATACAATATTATACAATAGATGTACAATGTTATACAATAGTTGTACAATGGTCTATCCCTGGGACTCATGTGATACTGAGAGTACAATATGCACAAGGAGTATACAAGGATATGGGTATTCAATAAATACAATATGTAAGTGAAACGCACATCACAATATGTATTTAGTGAATACAAGGAGATAACATCTCAGAAGAAGATCCGTATAGTACCAATCCGTGATAATGATCGTGTCAGCATTTAGTACAGTAATCTAGAGCAAGAATATAAATCCAGACAAGTATGAAACGGTCAGAGAATGTACTCGCCTCGTATCTGAATGTCTGAAGTAAATGTACTGTCCGAGATGAGGTACCTGACTCCTAGTTAGAGCAACACAAGTCAAGATGTACACAGGGAATAATAAATATAATCTACAATGCATCTGCATACTGTCTAGGTCAAACTAGACTAAAGTCAACACTTGGTCAACTCCAGTCAACTAGACTAGTCAAACTAGGTCAACTAGGTCAAATCCTAGCCCAACAAGTCTAATAAGTCTCACTTGGCCTAACCAAGCCTAGTCTAGCAATCACACACTAATCACAAGGCTATACAAGCCAAACACAAGCCATCACATTCAATATTATACATAAGAGAAAGGAAGCTAACATGTAAAGCTATGTGTGTGTGTGAACATAGAGGTGTACATGAAAAGGGAATTCAACACTAGGCCCTATATCACATATATGTATATATAACTATAGGAAAACTCTATTTACCACATTAACACATTTAGCCATGTATAGTATATATATATATATATATATATATATATATATATATATATATATATATATATATATATATATATATATATAGAGAGAGAGAGAGAGAGAGAAGAGCATGTGTATGTGTTCATGGGTGTGTGTGTGTGTCATAAAAGTGCACAAGAACATGTGTGTGTTATCATGGAATGAGTGTTAGGCAATGTGTGAGTGAGAGTGTCAATGAGTGGGGTGTGAGGATTATATAGTGTAGTGTGCATTGTGTGTGGAGTGATAGTGAGGCATGACAGTTGTGTAGCAAAGTGTCAATAGGAAGTTAACATTCACATATATGAGTTCTCATGTATCTCTTATTTAGTGAAACAAAACTAAATTCCAGTTTTATTCCTAACAAGGCTACATATATTACATCTATTATTACATTACATTCATGCTTACGTTCATTCATCATTCATTTATTCTCTTGCACCACTATATGCACCATACATTACATACTATGGAACCTACATATTCATTACAAGCCATACTTATACATGCTTACATTAGATAGGATACTTACACCTCATACATTATTTATTTAAACATTTACTCATGCTTGCATTCTCTATTTAATTACATAATGTATATACATTAACATGGGTTAAAATCAAATAGAACATTATATTACACACAAGGGTGCACAAAATACTTATGTCGAATAGTAACTCCTACTAATAATCAATACTGTACCATCTCAGCATGAATTAAAATCTAGGATTAAAGTATGTTATAGATCTATGTGTTAGCTTTCCGAAACTTCAAACGGATCGCGTTTTCATTTTCGGAAACTCCCGGAATCGCGAAAACACCGAGAACGCGTTTGTCTTTCGTACAACTGACACTCAAATAATTCTCCAGAAAGTTACAGAAAGAATTAGCCTATTAATACATGTTTTTGGAAAGCTAACTTCAATACACTTCTTTTAAAAAAAATAGGAGATTAAACCGAGCTTTGAGCTAGAAGTTATGACATTTCTAAGTTATGGCTGAAATTAAAAACGTGGATAAAAATCATGACGGATTTGGGTAGTTTGAGACAAAAGAACACAAGTATATAACATAATATATCAAGAACTCACTCTCTACACTAATTAATATATATATATATGAGACACTATAGAACACATCTCCAATACAAAAATATGAGATTAAACATGTAATAATTCATTCATACATAACAACAACACATAGTATGTCCAAATTTGAGATTTTCCCACATGGACACAACCACAACACAAAGGACACTCCTATGACCTCCAAATAGACACAAAATGGACACAAATGGAGATACAACCATGGGAGTCATTCCTATGGGTTCAAAATAGACCTATATACATGAGAAAATGAAAAGGAGAAGGAATTTATACCTCCCGGTAGATCAAATCGAAGAAAAGCCTTCCCGGAGCGACACCGACACGTAGAGATTCCAAAAGGATACGAACGAGCTCCGAATCCTCCCAAACTTGGGTATCTTCCTCCTTGGCTAGAATGGAGAAGGAAAAAAGAAGATTTGGTGGCGAAATAGAAGGATTTGGTGAAAAAATTGCTAGGGATTGCTCTCTAGAAATTTGGAGAAGAACAAGAGAGAGAGTGTGGATGAGAATAATGAAATGAACTTGAGCCTATCCTCTCCCAAAGTGGCTGGCCATATGGGGCTATTTGTCCTATTATTGTAAGGTCCAAAATGCCTCCATAACCTATTCTATGAGTATTAGGAAAGGGCTAATTGGTTGGGGCTAAATTAGTCATTCTAAAGTCTCTAATCACACTAACCTTATCCATAATAATTAGTCTAACCTCTAACTAAAATATTTCTATCATGTGGACTAAATTTAATATCATGTGGGCTATGCCTAACTAGTGTGTGGGTCCCACTAGAGTCAAACTACCCCCGGGTCCCCGTTTCAAGTCGGATTGAGTTGAAATTCGAACTCGACTTAAATAACCCCAAAACAATATCATAAATAATAAAATGATATCAAAATAATTCAAAGAGGTCAAATGCAAAAATATCCTTAGGCCAAAAATGATATTAAAATATCATAATCACATGGTTAGGCTCTAGGTCAAACAGTCTTTAGGGTTTCACTAGCAAAACGTCAAAACCACAAGTCATGAATTTAAATAGTTTAAAATAATTTAAAAATCACTAAAAATTATAATATGAAGTAAATATCATTAAATAATAATTATAATTATAAAATTTCAAAATTACCCTCATCTGGAAAACTGGGTGTTACAGGAACCCGCCTTGCACGAGCGCAATCTAGGCTCGTGCGGCATCACGCCTTAGCGAGGACGATCGCTCCTACGGGAGCGGGGTGTGACATAATGGTATCAGAGCACGGCTTTACGTCCTTGGACTACCGATGGAATTCTTTAACTCCGTTGTTCCGTAAACTCTGAATTGTGCTTCCGCAACGTGATATCGTTGGTACGCTCTCTCTCAAACGTCCCTCGGCATGTCCATAAAATAAGTCTAATATTTTCAAAAGCTCATACAAGCGTTCCATCTAACGCATCGGTAGGCCATCGTCGGATACGTTGGTAGGTCTTTGGGCCGAACGGTGCCGACCTTGAGTTGATAGAAGAGTTGAGCTGAAATTTAGCAAACGCTTGCGTGCTTGAACGACCTTACACAAACAATAGCGAACGAGCACACGAGACCGAAGTATAGTTCGACCGGGATGGTTATGCACACAGCCTTTGGCTAAGTTGTGCCGATTATCGCGCACCTTGACCTTTTGGTGCAAACGAGTCGCGAGCAATATTAAGTATCGCTCGGTCGGGAACGGGGATACACTTGTATATCGATAGAAGCGATATTGGACTAACGCTTAGGCGTACACGGAAGATTGTTTTGGATTTTGAGGAATAGTGCGAACGACTTAGTGCGTCGATGCGACGTGAACGATTACGCTAGGGATTCGTCGAACGAATTCGAAACATGTCTTAGCGAATAACGCGAACGTGGTTTGGACTAGATTGGATGACTCAAATCCTGAGTGGTGTATGGTCTGTCTTGGAAATCATTCGAGCAAAAATTGAGGATTGCAAGAGTATGAAACACGAAAATAATTGAGTAGGTAAAATCGAATCGAGGAAATTGATACGGATCGTATACGAAAAGTTAACACGACGGGTAAGTAGCGTGCATAAAATGTTCGATTTTAAAGTTACGCGAATGACTCTGAGGATTGGAATGGATATCGTTCGATGGTATGAGTTAGCAGGGAATGATGCGAATTGAGGAAATACGTAGTCAATGACTTAAGATAGACGGATAAACGATACGTGAATTTGGGTTTGTCGAAATTGATGTTGTGAATGATTCGAGGGGTAATGATCGAAATTGATTTTGAATGTCGAGAAGATTATCCAGTCGGACGATAGCATCATTCGCACGACTCAGAATTCGTTGCAAAGGAAGATTGTCAGGTTATGTATATCATCGATGGTATTGAGGCGTATCAAAGATCGATATACGATAACTCGGGGGTACTCTGACACGGTAAATGACGATCGTACAAGTGTTATCGTTTTGATGGATGCTATACTCGGGATATTGAAATGTATCGAGGATTTTCTGGTTGAACGAATGACAAACGGACTATCAAAATTGAAATCTTGACTTGGATGAAAATAAAATGTTTGGATTTGCTTCGTTGATAACCACAACTTCGACATTCTTGTCTTATGCGAGCGCAACCCCAGCCTCGCATATGCGTCGTGCCGATTAAGGCGATCCCTCCGCGTGAGCGCTGGTATGGTGATTCATACAGTGGGGGTGATTGAACTTGTATGGCGTGGCAATTTGTATGCTTCGACTTGTGGTTTGACGCGAAAGTGACTCAAGAATTGAATTTGTGTGCTTGAAAAAAATTGAATTTGAGGATTGAGTAGGTCCAATCCGCGTATCGAGAATGAATGAGTCCAGACTCAAACAAGAGTTCGCCCCGATGAGAATGATTATTTCGCAGGAGCGTTGCATGGTGATTCATGAACCACCGTGGATAATCGGACTCGCGTGAGATTGGGGTGCAACATATTGTCGAGCTAGACGACCTCGTGATCGAATACATGAATTGGTTAGAATTGGTGATTGAACGGATTCGAATATGCGAAACGAATGCGTCGATGCGAATAGGTGATCGTGCTCGATGTTTAGAAATCTGAGTGATACGAGCTTGGGTAGAAAACCCCGTACCAACGATTTGGTTTAACCTTAGGATGGGGTCAGTGTTGATATCGTTGTTTGGGAACTATGATTCCAGTACTGACGAAAAGACATAGCCTAGCGGTTAGGCAGACGTTCCAACGCGAAGCGATAGGAATTACGGAGGCACCACTTGCGAGTCTCGGTTGACATGCACGTATATCAGGGACGCCCGAATATGTGCACGATCCAACTCGAGTGGTGATGGCAGATTCTCTATCACGAGGCTTGGCTGAAATGCATGTATTTTGGGGACGTCTGAAATATGTGCACGATCCAACTAAGTGATACGTTGAATCAAGTGAGACTTGAGGAATGAAAAAGAGCCGAGGATTTTGAAATCGTGAGTTTTGAAGAAATGTTGATGGTAATGCGATCATGATTTGAGACGAATTCGAATGTTGGTTGATCGGTTAGTGTGCCTTATGACTAAGTTAGCGATAAGTGCGAGCGTGGCTCGGAATCGAAGAAACGCGTAGACGGAATGTATACGATTAAGTCTTGGCCATAGAAATGGTAGGATGGTTTGCCTTCAGGAAAGTCTCGAGGACGAGACTTGTTCTGAGTGGTGTATGTTGTAGTGCCCCGTCCCGCGAAGTCAATCGGAGGAATCGAAACGCTGACGGCATTCGGACTTGGCCTCACAACGACGACTCGAAGACATCGCTCAGGTGGGGTAGTTTCGGTGAACTTGTCTCATCTTAGCCTTCACTTAATAATTCGTGTGTTTTCAACTTGCACAAGTAGGCTAATATAAAAGCTACGAACGCACATAGCTAAAGGGAATTATCCCGACGGATCGAAATCGAGTTTAGAACATGGAAAATGTCCCACGGTCTGATTAGAGTTGGTGCTCAGCGTACTTTAAAAATGACACTCGATCCTCCGTCCCGCAGCTTGGGAGAAGAAAAAGTTGGTATTCGACACAACCGATGAGTTAGCCTAAGTCATAGGCGTCGCCCACGTAAATGCTCGATAAAGCATACACGTTTCCACTGCGCAAGGCTTGGCATAGCCTTTGTTCGCCCCTCGGGTTAAGTGGTAGGCTTGAGTAAGTTAGGCAAATTTTATGCCGGTCGACCTAAGTCATTCTAAGTGCCGTCCCGCTCGTTCTGCGGTTGTCAAGTCAAATAGTCCCACGATCTCACGGGCCGTCATATAACGTATGACTTGGGTGATAGCGTCGCGTAAGACGTAATTCAGTTAAAGGCACGAGCTACGGTTGGCACGATATAAAGTTAGCCGCGGTCCATGGCACTTAAGGAATACGTTTTGTTCAAGTTAAGTTGGAAGCTACGTAGTAGTCGTTCCCTCGTGTTCAAAGAAGTTCGAGGCGGTCCCTCGGTTGGGAGTCTCGCGTTCCTATCCACATTAAGTATTCGAGGCGGTCCCTCGGTTGGAAGTCTCGCATTCCTATCCACGTTAAGTATTCGAGGCGGTCCCTCGGTTGGGAGTCTCGCGTTCCTATCCACGTTAAGTATTCGAGGCGGTCCCTCGGTTGGGAGTCTCGCATTCCTATCCACGTTAAGAAGTTCGAGGCGGTCCCTCGGTTGGGAGTCTCGCAGTCCCGAGGCACGTTATGCCAAGTGTAATTCAGAGCACGAGTTGCTAAGTATAGTTTCGGTCGTACCAATAAGTAGGCCATGCATTTACGTGAGTCTAGATGTCTCGTAGGTGCGTGGTCATTGGACACCTTGTCGACAAGGATTTCTGCCTAGACTGGTTATACGCCGGGGCACCGGGCCGAGTCATCCTAGGGGGTAGACGTTATAGCAGAGCATGCTTTTATTGCGTGGGTAGTCGGAGGCTTTCAACGGGGCTCGCTACCTGCGCTGAAGGACCCGCCGCCTACCCGAGCTATGTCCGCGATGGCTTGTCATGCCAGTGGCCTTTCATATAGATATTTGGCGTGCTAAGCGGCGAATCCGCATGCACGGTGTCGGTCATAACAAAGGAAGTGTAAGCACGGTATGCGTTTAATGGTTAAATGTGTGCTCGGTTGCACCCAAAGTATTATAAAGCCTACGATTCGGCTATACGTAAAGACACGTGCTTCGGTACGAGATATGACGTCGTACTTGAGTTCTCAACATCGATTCCACAAGTTTGGTTAGTCGTTGTGCGTTAAGTCGAGAAGGGCCGTAAGGCGAGTTTGGATAAGTCAGGTTACGCTACGAGGCACGGTCTCGATGTTTGAGGCACGGGCAAGTATTTGACACGACCTAGTCGTTACGTCCAAGAGTATGGTACGAAAGACAAGTATGAGTCGGTACGTTGACAATGCAAGCACGAGAAAGGACTAGAGGCAAAGTATGGGTACGTTATTAGTGCAAGGCACGGAGATGGTCTAAAGACACTAAATTGGCCGAGCGTCGGTCCTAAAATCGATCCTAAGGCAAGACTAGAAAGACAATCGTAAAGGAGCTTGTATTGCACAAAGTAAAATAAACGTGTCGGTTTTGTATGGGTGGGCGAGGAGCTCACTCCACTAGTACAGTTGAGTACTGACACCCACACAGTTTCCATGTGCAGGCACAGGTAGAAGCTCCTGGCACGGAGCTCGCTTGGATGCGTCGAGGCACGGAGTTCCTTGGCGATTCGAAGCATGCGGCCGCATGGATTCGAAGACTTATACGGGACATAATGTTTGGACATCGCCTTCCGAAGCTTCCGCTGGATCGCCAAATATGTATCGAGAGATGAGAGAGAGCTGAGCGATTTGTAATGTGAGACGAGTGTATTTGAGTGATTGTAATCTTGGCCTTGTGCCCCCAATGTAACCGTTGTTTCAATATCAATAAAAGAGCTTCTTTGAATAACTTGTGTTTGTTCTAAATTTCCGCTGCGTGTTCAATGTCTCTGCTTGGGACTTCTGTGCGACGACCCCGTCGCAGCCGCTGTAATCGGCCGTTATGGAACCCGCCTTGCACGAGCACAATCTAGGCTCGTACGGCATCACGTCTTAGCGAGGACGATCGCTCCTACGGGAGCGGGGCGTGACATAACTGTACTCGGCGAGTGCCTTAGTGCACGAACCATACCGTGCCTTCGCGCACGAATTAGACGGCTAGAACATTGAAAGACAATAGGCGAGCGCCCTAGCGCAAGCCCGAACATTGAATGCTAAGTTATAGAACATGGAAATACGATCGAAACGTGCCTACGTGTACGGGATAATAAAAGATGGCTTCGTTGTGAGAGAATACAGTTGTGGCATGAATGTGGCGGAACTGTCGGATATGACATAATGCCTCGAAAGGTGTTCGAGACCTTCGGGTCATTCGGTTGACGAGCATTGAGTTGAGAAATAATGCCATTGAACATTGAAACGAAGTATGAAACATGAGAACATAGAAAGTTAACGGAAGAAATACGAGATGATAAAGTCTGAGTCTTGGACTCAAGGCTATGCTTGGTTGTTTGAATGATAGTGCGTTGCATGGTCGAATGGAATGGACTTGAGATAATTGCGATGATATCTTCCGTGCACGGAACGTTCCCTCCGAACGGGCGCACCGGGGCACCGGGACCGTTCGGCCAAGGAGAGATGTAATCTTTGATAGGCGTACATCTGCGAAGTCCGATTAGCACTCGGTCGTAAATGTGAAAAGCCGCAAATGATGGTAGGCACGCGGTAAGTTTCGGTAGTTGGGATAGCAACCCAACCCGTGAAACGCCGGGCTACCCAAACACGAGAGAGAAAAGAAGGAGAGAAAAGAAAGTAAGTAAAAATAAAAGAGAAACTCCTTTAGTCCATTCCGGCGCGGATACGCCCACGACCTTCATATAGTTAAGAAACGATGGGTTGAAAGTGTAGGCACATATGTGTCCCGCACGCATAGATCCTGCTTAGAGATGCACATATAACATGACAGGGAAGGAATGCGGCGTATTCACCTTGCGTCGGTGCAAGCGCGAGTGCGTCGACTTGGTAAGAAGTCGCGCCACGAATCAAATACGAGATTGCTTGTTTGCTTGCCTATTCAATTCGATAACATGCTGCTATGATAACATGATTTACGCTTTCGAAGATGCCATGAAATTGACCCTAAGGAGAACATAGCAAGATCATAAGCTAAGTTACATGATTCAACATAAATAATAAAATGTCGGTTTGGAAAGATGATCTTTGCTTCAGTACATGCGAGGACGAACGTACTGATCCCCCACCAGCTTCATGCAGTGTGCAGAGAATGGATTGCTCGCGGCGAAGCGTTGCTTGAACGTGTTAAGGCTTGGAATGCCGAAGCGCATTGAAGCGTGCTATCGCATTGACGCTCAGGACGAGATTGTAAAACGAACTACAAAACACTTAGTCGGAGTGTTGGTTTTGGTTCGAGGACGAACCTTGTTTTGAGTGGTATATTCTGTAATGCCCCGTTCCGCACGGCGCATTATGCTGAAGCGTTGACTCAATGAGTCGCGTTGACGCAAGGAAATTTATCGATGCAAAACGATACGAGAGTTAAGTTGTCCTGAGCAATGCATCAAACTAAGTTGATGCGAAGAGTTGCTTGCCCCGAAAGAATGTATCGAGTTGAATCGATGCGAAGCGCCGCGTTGTCCCGAAGGATGAGTGCGTTGAATCGGCTCGAAGATTCTAAGAAATCGAATCGACCAAGGCGCAAGTCCAAATCGATACAAGTATTGATTTTAGTTGGTTTCGTGTGCAGGTTATACTTTGACGGGAAAATATTAGAGGTTGATCTTTTGACATATTTTGTAAGGGGTCCGCGAAATCAAATCGTCGCCTTGCGACGGGCCGAGACTTGGGCACGCTAAGGCAAATCGGACGTATAACTCAATGAAGCACGAAGTTCTCGAATGGCTAAGTCAGGAGAGTGGCCGTGCAACAAAGTTATAAAATCGAGCCGCATCGGCTCGGCGAAACGACGAAGGCGAATCGACTCAAGGTGGAAGGATTGACTTCTTTTTACTCCTTCATTCGATAAGTCAAATATATCATTGTATGCTAAGTTAACCTATCGACGCCATGGGTGTGGTCCGATCGGAGATAAATTAAAGTGTGTGGCGAACACTAAGTTAGTATAATTGAAATGAAACGTGCATCGAATATACGAGTCGCTATGGGACATTGGATATCGCAAAGGCGAGCACCTCGGTGCGCAAGCCGTAAGAACATGGGATAACTGTACTCGGCGAGTGCCTTAGTGCACGAACCATACCGTACCTTCGCGCAAGAGTTAGATGGCTAGAACATTGAAAGACAATAGACGAGCGCCCAAGTACGCAAGCCCGAACATTGAATGCTAAGTTATAGAACATAGAAATACGGTCGAAACGTGCCTACATGCACGGGATAATAAAAGATGGCTTCGTTGCGAGAGAATACAGTTGTGGCATGAATGTGGCAGAACTGTCGGATATGACATAATGCCTCGAAAGGTGTTCGAGACCTTCGGGTCATTCGGTTGACGAGCATTGAGTTGAGGCATAATGCCATTGAACATTGAAACGAAGTATGAAACATGAGAACATAGAAAGTTAACGGAAGAAATACGAGATGATAAAGTCTGAGTCTTGGACTCAAGGCTATGCTTGGTTGTTTGAATGATAGTGCGTTGCATGGTCGAATGGAATGGACTTGAGATAATTGCGATGATATCTTCCGTGCACGGAACGTTCCCTCCGAACGGGCGCACCGGGGCACCGGGACCGTTCGGCCTAGGAGGGATGTAATCTTTGATAGGCGTACATCTGCGAAGTTCGATTAGCACTCGGTCGTAAATGTGAAAAGCCGCAAATGATGGTAGGCACGCGGTAAGTTTCGGTAGTTGGGATAGCAACCCAACCCGTGAAACACCGGGCTACCCAAACACGAGAGAGAAAAGAAGGAGAGAAAAGAAAGTAAGTAAAAATAAAAGAGAAACTCCTTTAGTCCATTCCGGCGCGGATACGCCCACGACCTTCATATAGTTAAGGAACGATGGGTTGAAAGTATAGGCACATATGTGTCCCGCACGCATAGATCCTGCTTAGAGATGCACATATAACATGACAGGGAAGGAATACGGCGTATTCACCTTGCGTCGGTGCAAGGGCGAGTGCGTCGACTTGGTAAGAAGTCGCGCCACGAATCAAACACGAGATTGCTTGTTTGCTTGCCTATTCAATTCGATAACATGCTGCTCTGATACCAATTTGTCACGCCCCGACCCGGAATCACACGAATCATCGTCCTCGCAGGGGGCGTGATGCCGCACGAGCCTGGAGTTGCGCTCGTGCAAGGCAAGATGACAAGTTCTCAAATGGTTATCTTTTGATTCGATTTAACAACGAATGGAAAATAGAGTATACGAAATAATTCTCTTTATTGATATCCAAAACTGAGATTACAAAGGCTTTCGATAGCCTAACAATATATGACAGATTGGCTACAACACTCAGGTTCTCTCTTGCCCACAAAGGATTTCACCGTTCCATACATCATGCCTTCTATATCTCGGCCGCATCAATCCAGCTGCGTAGTCCCGAATGTTGATAAAGAAATCGTATCGAGATAAGTTGCATAGGAAGACTTCGGAAATAGTTGGCTGACGATTTCGAACGCAAGGCGTTGCGAAGGATCGTTGCGATCGAATGCGCGAAGACTTGACGCAACGCATAGAGTTGGTAGTCCATATAAAACATACAAAACGAGAAATGCGATTTTAGATCGTGTCGCGTGCAGTGACTTTATTGAATGAATCACGTATGTATCAAATATACGTATGCGATAAAATTTCGAGAACGGTTGCTAAGGATAAGTCTGATCGAGAGTACGAAATGGCAAGCATAGGATTGAAATTTACCTTACTACCAAAATTTATCGTTTTAGCGACGGCCACATCCGTCGCTAAGTCGACGGTAAATACAATTAGCGACTGAGTACCGACGGATATTGGTCAAAAACATCCGTCGGCAATCAGCTCGTCGCTAATAACCTTCCGTCGCTAAGTTGTCGTCACATGACGGACTAGCGACGGATACTCGACGTTACAATACGAAGCCTTAGCGACGGATGTCCGACGGACTGTCGTCCACTTCAGCTTTTAAGTACTGAACTGTGTAGGCTATAGCGACGTACATTTCCGTCGGTAACCCGTCATAACAGCGTATCAGATTGTATCATTCCGTCGCTAATGCGACGCAAGGCGTCGGTAATTAACGACCGCTTTCCGACGGATTCCTGACGGACTATCCGTCGAGCAGGTTCTGGAAAAGCTTGGCATTTCCAGCACCATGGCGACAGAATCGTAGTCGCTAACCCGTCGCTATGGCGACGCCACAGCGACGGAGTTCTGACTGATTATTCGTCGCCATGGTTCTGAAATTGTCATACATTTCCAGAACCATGTCGACGGATTTGCCGTCGCTAAGCCGTCACTATTTAGAGCGACTGATTAGCGGCTATCTACCAGTCGCCCTGGCGACGGCCTTTCCGTCGCTAGTCCGTCGAAGCTTATACCACCAGAACGTTATCGACGGATAATCCGTCGATAACCCGTCGCTGCATGGAAACATTTTAAAAACTCCAGATAGCGACGGATTATCCGTCGACAACCCGTCGGAAACTGGGAGTATCCGTCGCTACACGGTCACTAGTCCGTCGCTAACTGGGTTTTTTGGGAAAAAAATTGCAGCACTTTCCCTGTTCACAAATATATGCATAAACCAAACCAATATATAATGCACACCAATTATCCAACAATCACACAGACCAAATATATAATACAGTCACATTATCCAAGAATCACATAGACCAAGTAATGCACATACGAATTTAATGCACACCAATTATCCAAGAATCATATAGACCAAACCAAATTAATATAAAATAGACATCAATTATCCGGAAGAGTAACCTCATATCCATCGTTATAATCTGATTATTGCACAAATATTCCACATTTTTCACAAATATTCCAAAACACATAAGAAAGAGTTGGCCAGTTACAGTAACCTAATATCCAATCCTGGCGACCGATCATAACACAAATATTCCAAAATTTTCACAAATATTCCAAAACACATAGGAAAATCGACTTTTGCCTCAACAATGACCACAAGTCAGACGATGAATTCTCACAGCCAGGGATGATAGTTGCGTTGAGGTATGTACCATTCTATCAGCCACTTTGCATACGAAGGCTCAATCTGGTTGAGGTCTTCTGTAGGGACAGGAGGGTCGGTCCCGATGCTACTACTCTCTGACGGTGGCTCCTCCTTAGCTTCAAGCTTGGGAGCAATCTCTTTCCTGATGGTCATCGATTCTTCCTTGACCTCGACCTTTGGTAACACCTTCTCTTTAACAGTCACCGACTCTTGTTTGACGACGGAGACTTCCTCCGTGTCGACCTCCAAGGGTTTCTTGCCTCGACCCCTTCCTCGACTAGCAGCAGCACCTCGACGAGTCCTATGAGCCATCTTTCTGACAACAGAAATTTTCATATAGGGTAAAGAAATTTACTCAAGTTATAAAAGTTGTGACGTTGGTTTTTTGCGTTCATCATCATTAGAGGGAGCAGCACTGGAAAAGTTGTGACGTTGGTAGCATGAGTAAAAATCTGTATCACAAGACTAACAGAATTACTATGTAATCATGTACTCACCAATAACCGAATGTAACTGGAGTCGTTGGGCCTATCGTACAGTAATTTGTGGATCCGCTGGTATAGGCCAGATGTACTTAGTATCTAGTGTATCAAGCCTGTATCGGTCTATCGGATTGGTATAGGACGTATCATATTGGTATTGGCCTTAACAAATTGGTATCGTCCTATATCCGATATGTACATGTATCGGCCGTATAGCTAGGATTCATATTGGCCTTATCGATTTGGTATCGGTCATATCCGATATGTATCGGCCGTGTTGGATTATTAAATACCATTTTGGATTAGTTCCATGGAAGGTTTAGTAACAACTGTACTTGGATTTCTCTCTTCTCGAGCTAGAATACCATTGCAAGAGAATCACCAGATCGTGATTGGCCAGTTACAGTAACATACATACTTCCTTTTCCATCAAGAAAAGCGAGATTGAAAAGGAAGTATGTATGTTCTGTAACTGGCCATTTACGCTCTCGTGACTCTCTTGCAATGGTAATCTAGCTCTAGAAGAGAGAAATCCAAGTACAGTTATTACTAAACCTTCTACGAAACTAATCCAAAATAGTATATAATAATCCAACACGGCCGATACCTATCGGATATGACAGATACCAAATCGATAAGGCCAATATGAATTCTAGCTATACGGCCGATACATATCGGATAGGACGATACCAATTCGCTAAGACCAATACCAACCGATACGGCCCATACCAAAATGATAGATCGATACTAATCCGATACGGTCAATACTTATAAGTACCTACGATCCAGGAGGTTGATCCGCTATAGTACACCCATGTACGATCAACGAAGTAACGATCCATTTCAATTTGGATGTGAAAATCTGTATCGTAAGACAAACTAAACATAATCAGTTCTATTTCACATGCTTAATTGCCAAGTATGGGAACGAATGGCTCAGAACACAACCCAAAATTCATTCTAGCATACATTAGTGTGAATCATCTACGTTCTGTACATATAGTGTAGTATATGTTCTTATCGTATCTAGTATCTGAAAGATGTAACAGAATCAAGATGAACTCACATAGATTACAGGTGCCCCACATTTGAGTGCTACACCAAGACTCACCGTGATGAGGTTAGTGATTTATTTAACCTAATATGGTAATCTTGTAATTTAAAGTTGGAAGAACGTGCAAGTAGCCTTATAGTTTCTGCCTCGCCAGTCGAATGGCTTAATTGCCAAGTATCGGAATGAATGGCTCAGAACACAACCCGAGATTCATTCTAGCATACATTAGTGAGTTCATCTTGATTCTGTTACGTCCTTCAGATACTAGATACGATAAGAACATATACTACACCATATGTACAGAACATAGATGATTCACACTAATGTATGCTAGAATGAATCTTGGCTTGTGTTCTGAGTCATCCGTTCTGATCAAGCATCTTCCTTCTCCTCTCCTCCACCATGGCTCTGAACAAATCTGCTCCTCCCTCTACTTCCCTTCTTCTTATTTGACTCTCTCAGCAACATATGACATCCAGCTCAAGTGTAGAGTCGGGGGAGAAGAAGTGGGCAGAAAGAGGAGGGGGGAGCAGCACAGCCGGCGGCATAACCCGGAGGAAGTACAGAGGTTTTCTTCAACAGCCGTAGAAGAACTATAAGGATATATCTTTTTAGCGACATATCACATTGTCAAAGACCCTTAATATGACAATCATGTTACCGCGGTGTCGGAAGACTAACATGTCAAGCGAGATTCTAAGCCGTGTGTTTTGACATAATCCTCAAAACTCTTTCCTGCTATGTAATAATGCAAGATTACTACAGAGGAGGAAAGAGTTGGGAAGATTATATCACACGGCTTAAAAACTTATGACATGTTAGTCTTCCGACACCGCGGTAACATGATATTCACATGAAGGGTCTTTGACAAGATGACATGTCGCTAAAAAGATATATCCTTATAGTTCTCCTACAGCTGTTGAAGAAAACCTCTGTACTTCCTCCGGGTCATGCCGCCGGCTGTGCTGCTTCCCCTCCTCATCCTGTCCACTTCTTCTCCCCCGACTACACACTTGAGGTGGATGTCATATGTTACTGAGAGAGTCAAATAAGAAGAAGGGAAGTAGAGGGAGGAGCAGATTTGTTCAGAGCCATGGTGGAGGAGAGGAGAAGGAAGATGCTTGATCAGAACGGACGGCTCAGAACAAAAGCCAAGATTCATTCTAGCATACAATAGTGTGAATCATCTATGTTCTGTACATATGGTGTAGTATATGTTCTTATCGTATCTAGTATCTGAAGGACGTAACAGAATCAAGATGAACTCACTAATATAATACTAAGACATCATCTACTACTATATTACTATATACGATATAGTGATAGGTTGTCGTATCATCATTGCCGAGGGATGAGGGTCGGAGGACAGTCAACTTTATCTAAGGCTACTTGCATAGTTTCTGCCTCGTCAGTCGAATGGCTGCAGGAGACTATGTCCTGATCACCATTAGTGTGAATCATCTATGTTCTGTACATATGATGCAACACTTTTCCTGTTCACAAAAATATGCATAAACCAAACCAATATATAATGCACACCAATTATCCAAGAATTACATAGACCAAATATGCACATACGAATGGCTGCAGGGACTATGTCCTGATCACCATGTCGTACCGTAGATTAATACAAATGGAGCTGGAGCCAAAATACAGAAACCAAAATACAAAATACAGAAACTAAAATACAAAATATAGAATTCAAAATAGGACCCTCTGTGAGAACGGATGGCTCAGAACACAACCAACCGGAGAGGATACTCAGAGAGATCCATCTGAGTAGGACGTATACTCTGAGAGATCACCTTTACAAGAATGATATCAGTAGTGGGATTGAGTGCTGGAGGGGATACTATCAGAGTATACGTCCTACTCAGATGGGTCTCTCACCGTTACTATTTTTTTTTGACAGCATGGTGGATGTGCTCCGTCAACAGAATCTGACTCCAAGCCAAAACTTTGCCCCGAAGCTCAAGTGGACATCCTTCGTGTAGAGCTCGAGTGAGAGGTTCCTGACAGCATGGTGGTCTCCTTTGTCAAAGTATCCGTGCTCGTCCCACAACCAATGTGGGATGAGCACGAATACTTTGACAAATGAGACCACCATGCTGTCAGGAACCTCTCACTCGAGCTCTACACGAAGGATGCCCACTTGAGCTCCGGGACAAAGTTTTGGCTCGGAGCAAGAATCTGTTGACGGAGCACATCTACTATGCTGTCAGAAAAAATTAGTAACGGTGGGAGACCCATCTGAGTAGGACGTATTCTCTGATAATATCTCCTCCAGCACTCAATCCCACTACTGATATCATTCTTGTAATTGTGATCTATCAGAGTATACGTCATACTGAGATGGATCTAGTATTCTCTCTTGTTGGTTGTCGTATCATCATTGCCGAGGGATGAGGGTCGGAGGACAGTACAAATAGTCTAATACAAAAACAACTCAATATGTAGTCCAATACAAATAGTCTAATACAAAAACAACCCAATACAAATAGTCCAATACAAATAAGTACTAATAGCTAATGAGAACCACGCTGCTCACGCAAACGCTCAGTGATACGTTCACGCAACCACCTCGAAAAAGCGAGATTTTTGGCGCGAGGAGAGCAGTCGTCCCTTACAAGGACTGCATGAAGAGTCCTCTCGGTCTCACTAGCTACCGGTGCTGGATGAATAGAACTCCCGGTCTCACTAGTAACCGGTGCCACTTCCTCCTTAACTGTAGGAGGAGCCACCTCAGCATTCACTGTTTTCCTCAAACGACGTGCCGTTCCTCGGGTCATGGGTGCCATCTGGTAAGATCGATAGTCACAAATAATATAATTATAACAGAAGCAAGCTAACTAAAGGAACCATCATGTAATTTGAGTACATTTTTGAAAGCCGATAAAGTATAAAAAATTCGATTTTTTGCCAAGTATGAGAACGGATGGCTCAGAAGACAACCCAAGATTCATTCAAGCATACATTAGTGTGAATCATCTATGTTCTGTACATATGGTGTAGTATATGTTCTTATCGTATCTAGTATCTGAAGGACGTACGTAACAGAATCAAGATGAACTCACATAATGTAATACTAAGACATCATCTACTACTATATAAGATACAGTGATAGGTTGTCGTATCATCATTGCCAAGGGATGAGGGTCGGAAGACAGTCAACTTTATCTACGGCTACATAGTTTCTGCCTCGCCAGTCGAATGGCTGCAGGTACTATGTCCTGATCACCATGTCGTACCGTAGATCAAATGGAGCTGGAACTGGAGCCAAAATACAGTACTACTTTACCATGTCGTACCATTTTACTCTCTCCTCCTTCCCCCTCCGGCGCTCTCACTCTCTCTGGCGCTCTCACACTTCTAATCCCTATGTATTTTAAGTGTGAGAACGGATGGCTCAGAACACAACCCAAGATTCATTCTAGCATACATTAGTGTGAATCATCTATATTCTGTATACATATCATGTAGTATATGTTAACCTTATCGTATCTAGTATCTGAAGGACGTACGTAACAGAATCAAGATGAACTCACTAATGTAATACTAAGACATCATCTACTACTATATAAGATATAGTGATAGGTCGTCGTATCATCATTGCCGAGGGATGAGGGTCGGAGGACAGGCAACTTTATCTACGGTAACATAGTTTCTGCCTCGCCAGTCGAATGGCTGCAGGGAATATTCGTCACCATGTCGTACCGTAGATTAATGCAATTAATGGAGCTGGAAATATCTGTCGCTAACCCGTAACTAGTCCGTCGCTAACTGAGATTGTCACATACACATATGTATATCACAGCTAGATGTATAGATATATACATCTATACAGAAGCACACAACTGATAGAACTCGCACTGTCCTTGAGACAGTGAACATATACACCATGAATCCAAACCCCATATATATTCACATTTACTAATCCAAACACCACCAAACTAATGGAACACCCAATATGGATAACACATTATTTAGCCAATATATAAACTCAGATGAATTTGAGAAGCAAAGCCACCCGCCGCCCCAAGCCCGCCGCCCAGTAGTTCGGTTGTATATATATATGAAGAGTGCTTATGGGTGTGCGTCGGTTGCAAATAGCCCCGACGCATCCGCTCCAAGCCAGCCGCCCAGCCTCCGACGTCGTCGCCCCAAGCCAGCCGCCCAGTCCCCAACCCAAGCCAGCCGCCCAGTCCCCAACCCAAGCCAGCCGCCCAGCACCCAACCCAAGCCAGCCGCCCAGCCCCCGACGCCGCCGCCCCAAGCCAGCCGCCCAGCCCCCAACCCAAGCCAGCCACCCAACCCCCGACGCCCCCGCCCCAAGCCAGCCGCCCAGCCCCCGACGCCCCCGCCCGAAGCCAGCCGCCCAGCCCCCGACGCCCCAACCCCAAGCCCACCGCCCAGCCCGTCGCCCCAAGCCCACCCGCCTCCCAGACCCCGATGCCCCCGCCCCAAGCCCACCGTCCAAACGCCGACCCAAGCCAGCCGCCCAGCCCCCGACGCCCCAACCCCAAGCCAGCCTCCCAGACCTCGACGCCCCCGCCCAACCCCCGACGCCCCAACCCCAAGCCCGCCTCCCAGACCCCGACGCCTCCGCCCCAAGTCCACCGCCCAGCCCCCGACCCAAGCCAGCCGCCAAGCCACGGACGGCCCAGCCCCAATCACGACGGACAGACCCTATAACCGAGAGAGAGAGAGAGAGAGAGAGAGAGAGGGGGGTTACCTTCGGGAGAGAGAGAGAGGAGGAGGACGCCGACGCCGATGACGACACCGACGCCGATCACCTAAGCCGACACCGGCGAGAGAGAGAGAGAGAGAGATGAGAGAGAGAGAGGAAAGAGAGAGAGAGAGGAAAGAGAGTGAATTTGGGGGGAATACAAAAAGTTCTCCCCGCCGTTACATTTAAAGTCTGGAACGTTTATTTAGCGACGGACGAGCGACTGGTAAAACACCGTCGCCAATCGGTCGCCTTTTTGGATAAGTGTCGACTGCACATCCGTCGCTAAGGCGTCGAAAATATGACCCGCCAATATTCTACACAATTCCTGCCAAAATAATCGACTGTGTAGCGACGACTAAAACTCCGTCGCTAAACACCGACACTCTAGCGACGGATGTGCGACCTTTCCTCCCCCTAAAATTAAAATAAAAATGACAAAGGATTGTAGTCGGTAAGCAGTCGCTGAGCGGCCACGAAACCGTCGCTAATACTGACGGAATAAGTCCGTCGCTAATAATCCGTCGCTAAATGAGTGTATTTTGGTAGTGCCTGTCAGCTTTGTTCCAATTTGCTACGACTGGACTTTGTCAAAATACATATATCTTCGGGACGCCTTGAATATAGGTATAAATCCAAATCGAGTTGTATACAAAAATTTAAATCGAGCTGCAGGGAAGACTTGAAATGTTAATGAAAAGCTTGTGAGATAGTGTGAGACTGAACAACATTGGTGGGACGAGATCGTGAAACGATCTACAAAACACTTAGTCGGAGTGTTGGTTTTGGTTCGAGGACGAACCTTGTTTTGAGTGGTATATTCTGTAATGTCCCGCTCCGCACGGCACATTACGCTGAAGCGTTGACTCAATGAGTCGCGTTAACGCAAGGAAATGTATCGATGCAAAATGATACGAGAGTTAAGTTGTCCCGAGCAATGCATCAAACTAAGTTGATGCGAAGAGTTGTCTTGCCCCGAAAGAATGCATCGAGTTGAATCGATGCGAAGCGCCGCGTTGCCCCGAAGGATGAGTGCGTTGAATCGGCTCGAAGATTCTAAGAAATCGAATCGACCAAGGCATAAGTCCAAATCGATGCAAGTATTGATTTTAGTTGGTTTCGTGTGCAGGTTATACTTTGACGGGTAAATATTAGAGGTCGATCTTTTGACATATTTAGTAAGGGGTCCGCGAAATCAAATCGTCGCCTTGCGACGGGCCGAGACTTGGGCACGCTAAGACAAATCGGACGTATAACTCAATGAAGCACGAAGTGCTCGAATGGCTAAGTCAGGAGAGTGGCCGTGCAACAAAGTTATAAAATCGAGCCGCATCGGCTCGGCGAAACGACGAAGGCGAATCGACTCAAGGTGGGAGGATTGACTTTTTTTTACTTCTTCATTCGATAAGTCAAATATATCATTGTATGCTAAGTTAACCTATCGACGCCACGGGCGTGGTCCGATCGGAGATAAATTATAGTGTGTGTCGAACACTAAGTTAGTACAATTGAAATAAAACGTGCATCAAATGTACGAGTCGCTATGGGACATTGGATATCGCAAAGGCGAGCGCCTCGGTGCGTAAGCCGTAAGAACATGGGATAACTGTACTCGGCGAGTGCCTTAGTGCACGAACCATACCGTGCCTTCGCGCACGAGTTAGACGGCTAGAACATTGAAAGACAATAGGCGAGCGCCCTAACGCGCAAGCCCGAACATTGAATGCTAAGTTATAGAACATGAAAATACGGTCGAAACGTGCCTACGTGCACGGGATAATAAAAGATGGCTTCGTTGCGAGAGAATAAAGTTGTGGCATGAATGTGACGGAACTGTCGGATATGACATAATGCCTCGAAAGGTGTTCGAGACCTTCGGGTCATTCGGTTGACGAGCATTGAGTTGAGGCATAATGCCATTGAACATTGAAACGAAGTATGAAACATGAGAACATAGAAAGTTAACGGAAGAAATGCGAGATGATAAAGTCTGAGTCTTGGACTCAAGGCTATGCTTGGTTGTTTGAATGATAGTGCGTTGCATGGTCGAATGGAATAGACTTAAGATAATTGCGATGATATCTTCCGTACACGGAACGTTCCCTCCGAACGGGCGTACTGGGACACCGGGACCGTTCGGCCTAGGAGGGATGTAATCTTTGATAGGCATACATCTGCGAAGTCCGATTAGCACTCGGTCGTAAATGTAAAAAGTCGCAAATGATGGTAGGCACGCGGTAAGTTTCGGTAGTTGGGATAGCAATCCAACCCGTGAAACGCCGGGCTACCCAAACACGAGAGAGAAAAGAAAGTAAGAAAAAATAAAAGAGAAACTCCTTTAGTCCATTCCGGCGCGGATACGCCCACGACCTTCATATAGTTAAGGAACGATGGGTTGAAAGTGTAGGCACATATGTGTCCCGCACGCATAGATCCTGCTTAGAGATGCACATATAACATGACAGGGAAGGAATGCGGCGTATTCACCTTGCGTCGGTGCAAGGGCGAGTGCGTCAACTTGGTAAGAAGTTGCGCCACGAATCAAACACGAGATTGCTTGTTTGCTTGCCTATTCAATTCGATAACATGCTGCTATGATAACATGCTTTACGCTTTCGAAGATGCCATAAAATTGACCCTAAGGAGAACATAGCAAGATCATAAGCTAAGTTGCATGATTCAACATAAATATTAAAATGTCGATTTGGAAAGATGATCTTTGCTTCAGTACATGCGAGGACGAACGTACTGATCCCCCACCAGCTTCATGCAGGGTGCAGGGAATGGATTGCTCGCGGAGAAGCGTTGCTTGAACGTGTTAAGGCTTGGAATGCCGAAGCGCATTGAAGCGTGCTATCGCATTGACGCTCGGACTACGCAGCTAGATTGATGCGGCCGAGATATAGAAGACATGATGTATGGAACGGTAAAATCCTTTATGGACAAGAGAGAACCTGAGTGTTGTAGCCAATCTGGCATATATTGTTAGGCTATCGAAAGCCTTTGTAATCTCAGTTTCGGATATCAATAAAGAGAATTGTTTCGTATACTCTGTTTTTCATTCGTTGTTAAATCGAATTAAAAGATAACCATTTGAGAACTTGTCATCTTGCCTTGCACGAGCGCAACTCCAGGCTCGTGCGGCATCACGACCCCTGCGAGGACGATGATTCGGGTGATTCCGGGTCGGGGCATGACAAATTTATATGAAGGTCACTAGCTTTTCGGGCTAGAATGGACTTATATTTATCGAAATTGAAACATAAGACGATGTTAACTCTGTGCGGTTGCTAACCAACATCAGAGGCCACCGAAATAATCGCAGCAAGTGGCTTATCACATTCACCAGACGGTCGCTACCCATCTAAATGAAGTGCACCAACAATACCGAAAACGAATCCCTCCTAGGCCGAATGGTCCCAGCGCCCTGGTGTGCCGCGTTCGAGGGAATACCCATGCACGGGCTTTTATATCTTTAAGTCCATTTGACCATGCAACGAATCTTATCTTTCATACAACCAAGCAAGTTCGCTTATCTCTATTTCAATTGGCACAACGCCCAAATGTTCTCATCGAACGTCCGAAGGCCGTGAACATTTCGAAGGGCACCATGCCGCATTATCGTCTCGTATATTTGTCACGCCCCGACCCGGAATCACCCGAATCATCGTCCTCGCTGGGGCGTGACAGAACTTGATAAAAATCTTCACGACTTCTACCTTGGCCTCTACTTGCAGCTCTACCTCTTCCTCTTGTTCTCCTCCAGTTTGAAGAATCGACATCTTCCCTTTTCTCAACTTCGATGTATCTGCCTCCATTGTGTCTTCCTCTTCCACGACCTCTTGGACCACCTCTTCTTCCTTTCGAACTGCCTCTAAAAGACATATGTGTTTGGAAAGCTTGCTCTAGAGGAGTGGAATCATATTGTTTCATACGGAGTTCATGGGACTGAAGTTAACCCAATAAACTCTCTACTGAAAGTGTAGACAAATCTTTGAATTCTTCAATGGCTACTACGGTAGACTCGAATTTTCGAGTCAAGCTTCGTAGAATCTTCTCAACAATTCTTTGATCTTCAACTTTCTCACCATTCACTTTCAATTGGTTAACAATTGAAATAATCTGATTGGAATAATCTTCAATGGATTCTACATCTTTCATCTTTAGTGTATCAAATTCGCTACGAAGAGTTTGTAGCCTTACCATTTTCACCTTGTCATCTCCCATGTATGATGAATGAAGTGTGTCCCATGCTTCCTTTGCCGAAGTCACCGTCGATATCCTTTCAAAGATAACCTCATCCACCGCTTGATATATGAAAAACAATGTTTTTTTGTCCTTCTTGCGAGCTTCCTTCATTTCTTGAAGTTGTTGTGCATTGAGACTAGCCACATCAGCGGGTTCAGGAACTCCGCTCTCTACAATATCCCAAAGATCTTGAGATTGGTAGAGGACCTTCATTTGAATACTCCATTGGTTGTAATTCTTGCCGGTGAAGCGAGGTAGTTGGGGTTGCAACATGTTGTTGTTGTTGGAAGTCATGACACATCTCTGGCTTTGATACCACTTTGATGGAGATGAACTTCTTCTGGAGATGAGAAAACACAAGAGGGATGTGTTCTCTTGTTTCTAAAACACTAGAAGAGGATGCTCAAAATATTGAAGTGGAATAATGTTTATTGATCTTTGCTTGATAAAAATGGATACAAGATGATGCTCTTATATAGCATATGTATGTATTTGCATATATAAGTTACATGTTTATTAAAGGTATAAGTTAAATAGAAAATAAGGAAACCGAAATAAAACTTGTCATGCATATGAACATGACATATAACATAGGGTGTTTCTTCTCTTTAATTAAAACTTGTAACTCTCTAGCTTATATTTCCAACAGATCTTCTCACATGGCGTGGCCTGTGGCCGGTGTATGGTCGATGCTCAAAATTAGGACTTGGATGACAAGACCCAACATATTTACAGAAGCAAGCAACAGTTTGTGGCCTCCTGCATGTGCTGTGCATGTTTAGAGAACCATTACGGAGGATGGCAGCGTACTTATGTACGTATACCTAGATGACACGCTGGACGGCTGGTATCTAGTCGAGTATTAGATCTAAAAATAAAAATAAAAATAAAAATATTCCAGTATTAGATATTCCGGACGGACCCGTCGACGGACTTTCCCGTTTCAGTTTTGGGCTATTCGAAAAATTAAAGAGCTAATGTAAGCCCTTTCTGAATTTCTGAGGAAAATATAAACCTATTCTCTCTTTGTTTTCTTATTCTTTTCCTATCTTTATTTTCTTCTTATCAATACATTATGTGATTGATTCTCCTTTAGAGCCCCACTTTTCCTTTTCTCTTCTAATTACGGTTTCACTCCTCTCTCTCTCTCTCTCTCTCTCTCTCTCTCTCTCTCTCTCAATGTTTTTGGATTTAAATGTCTCTATTGATTGATTACCCTTTTTTTAAAACTTTAATTTAGAGTATCTTCATTTAGGACCAAGTAGGATTTTAATTTCTTCATCCACTGTGGTTAGGATGTCTACTACCAGCAATAGCATTGCTTGATTCAAATGAGAGTGAAAGATTATACCGAAATAGATGACAAGCGGACAACAGGCTGCGCCGTCAGTCCTTTTTGAATGGCAAAATCAATCCTCTTAAACACTATCTCCATAGACCTGGGAGACATGACATTATTGTGCATAACTTTTTTGACTATCTTAAGAAGCTCCACAGCGTCTGGTGCTAGAAAACCAAATGTATCAAATGCGAACGGGATGAAGACGTGTTGATTGTCGGTGCACGCTTTCTCGTGGTGGTTAGATGGTAATTAAGTGAGTATAGCTCATTCTATTTAGGTAGGTACCGGACGCGTGGCATTGCAGAATATGAGTTTGCTAGTTGATCTCTACCGTCGGTGGTTTATAACTCACGGTTGATTTGTTTTTTCATCTGATGCATCCCATCCCATCCCATCCCATCCCTTCTTATAACTCAATTAATTACTTGTGTTTATTAAGATGGAATTCTTGATAGTAAATAAAATGTTAGTGAGTGAGTGAGTCAGTCTCATAGGAGGGAGTGCCTGCAGTGTGAATGCATATGTGTGTGTTTGGCCGGTAATGGTGCAGTATATTAGATTATATTTAATAGTTTATTAATTATTAGTTTTTCTTTCATATCAAAAAATATTTTTGGTCTAGTAAAATTAATTTACTACTAGTTTATTACCTAAAAGACCTAGCTAGGTTCCAATGCTATCAATGGATGAGGGGCAAAATATGTTGTGAATCTGTAGTGTATGTGGAGAAGACAGAGAAGTTGACCAAAACCAGATAGATAGCTAACCCAAAAGAAACAAATAGATATAAGGTAACAAATGTGCCAGCAGCAGCTGATAGCTGAACATAACTATGCAAGCTAACCAACCAATGGAGGAGAAATAAACAAGCATGATACACAGTAGAAACACTCTCATGCATGCTCAGATTAAGGATCTATAACAAAAAAAAAAAAAAAAATCACTACAACAGAAATACCCTTTAATGACGGCTAAAAATCGTCATTAATGACGAACCATGACGGTTTTTTTTTCTTAATCCAAGCGTTATGAAAGCCGGTGTTATAAATGTTTTTCAAAGCGTTATAGATAAATCGTCCGAAAACGTCATTAATAGTATGAATTTCTACTACGTTCTATTTTCAAACCGTTATAGATAGTTATGTAAAAACGTTATGAATAATTTAGTATGGTTGGGGTCAGGACATTTTGAAAGCGTTATGATTGGTCATTTGTATAACATTTATAACGCTCTATACTGCATGTTATACATTCCAAACCCTGCTCAATTCAATTCGAAAACAACCACTTAATTTGAACCATATTCACAACAAAACATTGAAATGTAACATTAATCTCCATTTCATTGTCTCAAAATAGAACCACATTCCATTGTCTCAAAATAGGGTACATTCCATTGTCTCAAAATAGAGTACACTTTAGCTATCATTCCACATTTCTCAGGCCATATATATATACATCTTCACAAAAATCTATAGATCAGTATCCAATATAGCTAGTACACTTTACATCAAAACTATCCACATATCCCACACCACAACATACAACTTCACATGAAGACCTGTGTCCACAGCACATGTACCCTGCAAAAGATAAAACAAGGATTAATAAATGTAATATAATGATATAAGTCATGATTAAAAACACACATTTATAAGATCACAATTCAACATATGTTGTGGAAAACTGTTGTGTGGAGTTTCTGTCAGATTCATCTTGTGTATATATAATGTAACTATCAAAAAGATGTTGGCTTATAAGGCCTGAGGCTATTGCCTGCAGGTAGGGCAAGTGGCAGTAGGCTATATTAGCAGCAGCAGGTGACTCATCCCCCCCCCCCTTTCCAGCTTGACCTGCTGTAGGCAAGTGGCAGCATATGCTTCCCATGCAGGCATGACTACTCTCATCAAATAAACTATGTCGTCCCTCCCGACATACTTTCTCCATGAAATTATGGTGGTCGCTTCCCATGCAGGCATGACCACCAGCAGACGTGTTTTCTAGATATGGGCTGCAAGAAGAAAAGAAATTATGGATGGGGCTGGAAAATAAATCTGAGAAGTCATATCTAGTGCATGCCTCTAGTATAGAGCTATAGAGAATATTCAATTCGTATAATCAGATGCAAAACTTTGTTATTGAGGTACAATGAACATGTGGCAAGAAAATGACAATTAACAAGCTTCAAATATATCACTAGTTACGTTTTGGATAAGGTAAGTAAAAGCAAATCCCATATACAATTCCAGAAATGTATCGCCCAAAGAATGATGAGTTGCTCACACATCAGGAAAGTAAAAGCATCAAGTGAGTAATAAGAAAAATACGATGTAGAACAAGAATATCTATGTATTTTGAGAATGGCTATTTTAACAACAAAGGAAAATACGATGTAGAACAAGAAAAAAGACTACAAAAATACGACTCATGAAGTTTCCTTGAATATATCAAAATAATATTAGGAAATTTCTTTAGCTGAGCAATAAATGTATATAGGACCAAATCTAACAAACTAAAACAAATAAATACTCACCCAGATTTGCACTGAAGGTTCCTAGTTCCATTAGCCTCTGCTACTTCTTTTGGATATCACCAACACGACGCTTCTTATAACATAGATAAAATTTCCACAAGTGCTCAATATCATGTAGTCCATCTTTCTTAGCAAGCTTTTGCTGTAAAATGTAATACACATGTGAGAAAGAGAGACCATGCTCTATGAAGGAAAGTAAATAGATATTCTACAAAGATTTTGTTTTTGTTACAAACATTAAACCAGTCTTAAATGAAGCAAAATGAAAAAAAAAAAAAACCTTGATAACAAACATTAAACCAGTCTTAAACTGAAGCACGCGTACCTCACTGCTTGGATCCAAGTTCTGCACCATGGTATATGCTTGCTCACCATGGTATATGACACTGCTATGAGTTCTCACCTGGATCACTCAGATACTAAAATACCAGACAATTGAAACTCAAAACAATTAATGCTTTCAAGAGAGTCTGTAGTAACATATTATGTCAATTAAGAGTATTTGTTGTGTTGTGTTTCAAGATCTTAAGCATGACATAGTTTTTTGGAAAATGATTCCATGGAAAATATAAGCCATCAAACACTACAATCAGTAGAAAATTTGTGATGGAAATATTTTCCATGGAAAAAAACCCCAATCAAACACAGCCTAAGTTCATTCTAATTTGCAATTTATTCATAACAAACCTACTAGTTATCATCCCACGAGTTCATTCTAATTTGCAATTTATTCCATTAGGATTTAACCAATAGCCCAAGCCTTTTTTTTCTTCTCATCAACCTGAGTCAAGTATTGGGTGTAACTCTATTTTTTTTACTGGAATTTTAAATCTCAACCCTATGTGAGCCTCTGTAAATTGGATGTTAATTTCTCAAGGCATTACATTCTACTGGTTTAGAACGAGATTTGACTTTGTTATCTAAGTACTTTCTTTACAATTCGCATCAAAATAAACCTATTATTCTCAAAGAACATACTAAAGGAGAGTCCAGCTTACCAGAAAACCACAAATGCTAAACAAATGTTTGACGTCACATCACATGAAAGGTTTGTAAATTCCCAAAGAAAAACATATGCAAAAAAGAATGACATTACAGACTGAATTCCCAAGTATAGACAACCATGAACAACAAAGGGAAGATAATCAATTTAATATAGTCTAAAAGGACTATAATGTATCTAATATTGTCTATCAATGCAGTTAACATACATGCTACTAGCTGCCTAACACATTTGATTCCTAGTGGTCCAGAAAGTATTTCATCCTCAGCAGAATGTCAGCTTAGCAATCACGGATACTCCTGTACTGGTGCATATAGTTTGTGTCAGTGTCAGATAATATTGGACACGACAAGAATACAAAATACTCTAGAACATTTCTCTCAAAAGATACACTAGGACATGCAAAATCAGTGTCTTGGGTGCCTCGTATCTACAATAGCTCATAAAACACAAATTCTAGGTTCCTCTCCACTTGTTGAATATATTATTTGGATGCTCCATGTTGTCCATAAATCCAAATGACTATGTCTGTCTATGATACTTGTGTTATTAGGAAGAATTGAGTTAAACACCTATAAGTACATGCCAGGGATGAACCAGAGTATTTGAAATATCCACATGAGTAGTAATGATATGAAAAACAGAGAGATTTCACAATCCAGCTCATAGTTTCCTTTAGTATTCAACTCCATGAGTTTAAGATTAAGCAAACAGTCTCTAGAAACCAAATTAAATATAAAGATTTAGATGACATCTATGAAATCTATGTTCTGAGATGATTATTTCATTATCAATGGTTTCAGGTCCCAACATTACAATATATTGCATAGACTTGCTTTTCAAAACCACCCATATGATTACCACTTAATACACAGTAAGAAATTCCTATGTGTTACTTGCTTGTTTTTGACAATTAGATCTTGTAGACAATAATCAACAGAATAACTTCAAACGTGTAACTGGAAGTAAAAAAGTATTGGGCTTAATTCCTCCTATGGTTATGACACTATCACTAAGTCCAAATAAAGTGTACATATAATCTGTTTTCGTCCAGATCCTTAGGCCAGTCATCCCCATGCATAACTGGATTCGCAGAATGACGAGCTGCAGCATTCAAGATGTTTGAGACAATCAACAGAAGGCCAGAGATAAATGCTGACAACGCCACTAGAAAAAAAACCTAAGACATCCGTGGAGATATCGAATTCAAAAATGTACATTTTTGTTCTCCAGCAAGACCTGATGAGCATATATTCAGCACATTCTCCCTTTTTATTAAGAGTGGAACAACTGCAGCTTTGGTGGGGGAGAGTGGGAGTGGAAAATCTACAGTGATAAGTCTGATACAAAAATTTTACGACCCACAGGCTGGTGAGGTACTAATAGATGGTGTTAACTTAAAAGAGTTCCTGTTGACATGGATCAGAGAGAAGATTGCACTTGTTAGTCAGGAACCCATCCTTTTTTCCTCTAGCATCAGAGATAACATAGCTTATGGAAAGAAAGGTGCAACTATGTAAGATATTAGAGCTGCAGCTGATCTTGCCAATGCCTTAAAATTTATAGATAAAATGCCTCAGGTTTGAACTGAAAATTTCATTACCATTAATCTAAGTTGTATAGATGCCCTCCTACGAAAATGTAGTTTCTATGCTTATAGAGTATAAATAAAACTGATGATATGCAATAATTTCAGGGAATGGACACCATGGTTGGCGAATATGGAACTCAGCTATCTGGGGGGCAGAAACAAAGAATTGCCATTGCAAGAGCTATTCTAAAAGACCCAAGAATTATTCTCCTAGACGAAGCCACTAGCGCTCTAGATGCAGAATCAGAAAGACTTGTACAGGAAGCACTTGATAAAGTCATGAGAAATAGAACCACAGTTGTGGTAGCTCATCGTTTAAGTACCGTTAGGAACTCTGACACCATTGCCGTGTTACATAAAGGATTAATTGTTCAAAAAGGTAATTCAGTCAAACTAAAGACTAGTTCTTCCTCAAGTAAGGATTTGGAATATCAAATGTCAGTCTATTTGTTGGTTTGAACAAATAAAATATAGTTTTAAATCCTGCACCAAGTACCTTAATGTTAATGGTATGGACTAGACACTTAAAATGATATACTTTATGCATAAATATGTATTTTAATACAAAGTCAAGACACAATAAGTTATACCTGATCATCTGCTTGTCCAATCCATCAACTTTACTTGTTATGGTATTATTGACTTACGAATATTCAATTTAATTCATAATAAATAACATTACAGTTGAGAACTTGGTAGAAACAAGAAATAAGTAAATGAAGATCCACAAAAAAAAACATCAGGCAGACAGAGACAGAATAGACTCCTAAAAATTTAGCATTAAGGTCGGACAACAATGAAGAACAGAGCATACAATTTACACATAAGATTTCAATTACCAAAATCATTGCTTTAGTTGGGTCAATAATATTGTGACCTGTAGGCCAATATGTTGGTTCCAGTCATCGACTGAAGCTGATACTTCTCCCATATACTGACCAGGATTTGCCATATATCGACATGTATTGGGTTGTTTCGGGTGCTTTTGGGTCAATGGACAAATTTAAGCAAAATTACATATCGTGCCACTAAGAACCATGAACATCCAAAACTATGGAGTGCATATGAAAGCTAAATGAAGCTAAAGAGATCCAGGACAATGCATATATACATCAATTTAAGGATACTAGCATGGACACAAAAACGTTCAACAGATATAGGTAAATATTCAGATAAATAGCATGAACGCAATTTGAGATATAGGAAACTAACAAAATCCGTACTAGGACAGTGTCTTATGGATCAAATGAACTGAAATGAATAATCAGTCAAAAACTCGACTAGTAAGCAGCAGATTTGGACCCAATAACAAGGTCCGGTCTATTATACCTGAGCAGTGCAAATGTTGCTGGTGGCCTTGTCCCTCCTGATATGCTGCTCCCTCGTCTGCATCGCCATCCGCAGCGCCGGCTTCCCGGTGGAGTCCATGCTGACCCCGATGATCCTCCCCGGCATCATCCTCTTGTACTCCTGCGACATCGCCAGGAACGCCGCGTACGGGCCCCTAAAATAAAGGAAAGAAATTGAGGGGAAAAAAGATTTTGATCGATCGATCAATTATTTGCCAGGAAACCTAAAATAAAGGAAAGAAATTGAGGGGGATCGATGAAAGAGGAAAGGAAAAGGGGTCCGACTGACCTTTGCCTGCGGCCTTCTGCTTCTCGAGGTTCTTCTCGCGAGCCATCTTGGCCTTCTGACCGTTGCCTCCTCCCATTCTCCGATCTTCTTTCTTTTTCGACTTTTTTTTTTCTGGGATTTAGGGTTAGAGTTTGGAGAAGGGGGGGAAATTAGGGTTAGGGTTATAGAGAGAGAAGGAGAGGCAGGGTTTAGGCTTTTTCTTGAGTGGGGGAGCGGGGAGAAGGAGAGCGGAAGCGGCAAGTTGGGGAGTTGGGGAGCGGAGGAAGAAGGAGAAGGAGAAAGAGAGAGGATGAGGGTTTAGAATTTTTCGTAAGTGCGGGAGAATTGCGGGGGGAGACGAGGTTTCGACTTAAATTTCCGTACTTTTTTTCATAACGCTCGTATTACTGGAGGACTATCAATAACGTTTTTATTGTAAACCGTTATAGAATCTAGTCTTGCTGAACTTTGATGACGCTTCTTTATCAGCCGTCATGAAATCCACTTATCAAGCGTCATTAAAAGGTATTTTTGTTGTAGTGAATGGAAAATCAGAAATAGAATTAGAAGCTAATTCTTCCATCACAATAAGTCCGACTGACCATCATCACGTACAATTTATTCTCAACAATTAAACACAACAAATGTGGAATGCAATCCAAGTTCACTAGACATGAATTTTAAGTTGCTAACCGCAAGCTAGCTGAATATACGGCCATTAATTAATTTCAGTTTATTGGTTGTTCCTATCAGGATTATAAGTACTGCTCCCCCTCATCAACGAGATTCTCAAGGATTGAAATTGACAGCTGCCTGATACATGCATGCATTGCTTGCTGGTAATTTAGGAGCTAGCGCTTGAAGTTCGGGTCCTTGACGATTGTCACAGGGCAAGCTGCATGTGACAATACGTAATTCGTTACACTGCCCAGCAAAATCCTGCAAGATCGAAGCATCAAATTAAAACAAACAAATACATTCATGAAACACTTGGTTTACAAGTACCATCAAAGTGGATGGAGAAGTAGCATGCATGTGCATACAAAAACACCCTCCCTCTAAAAACTAAAATGAGAATGTTACGTACCCCTCTTAATTAGATGATTTCTACTACTAATGAGCGAGCAAGAGGTAAAAGTGCTAATCAATCATGGATAATCTGCCAGCATGCATGCGCGCATGAGAGGAACAAATTAAGACTATCATTACATTAAGGGCCGGGCCCGGGGGGCGTAGAAGTAGTAGGTAGTACGTACATGTGCAGTTGGCCTAGTCCTCTGCTTCCCATGATGAGGGAGTCCAGCTTTAGATCTATCACCGCTTCACACAGCTTCTCCCTCGCATCTCTGTTGGAGTGGGTGGGGTTCCCAACCTATGTGGAGAAGACCCCGGAGTGCGACGAGCGCCGTTCGTGTGTCGAAGAAGCTCGGGAAGTGGGCGACGTAGAGTCGCTGCTGCTGTTGCTGCCCAGGGGAGATTCTGGAACAGGGGATCCGAGTTCGGGCCGAACTCGGTCCCATGGCGAGTTCGGGCCGAACTCGGTCTGGCCACTCCAGTACTGTGGGGTGAGGTTCTGGATGCTTGACACAGAGTTCTGGCCGAACTCTGTGTCGTCGGGGGCTGAAGCGGATTTTAGGATGAGTTTTCATCATTGGATCTAATCCAACGGTCCAGGTTGGTTGCGGGATTGGGGAGTTATATTGAGTTTTCTCAACCCTAATTCAAAATCGCAAGTATTGGACAACACAAAAAGTTCGAGAGAGAAGGAGGCAAGAGTGCCATTGCAACTTCGGAGAAGAAGACGGAGGATCGAAGGTCGTTTTTCGAAGGAGATCGTGTTTCGGGTAATCTCTACTCGTCGTTCTCGTTCTTCGTAGCCTTGTGATCATTGTTCTTATCTCTGAGTGTTGTGGGGATCCGATTTGGATCGGAGGAGTTTGTAGAGGGTGTAATTCTTCTATTCCATTAGTGGAGGCTTCTCAGGGTTGGACTCCGATCGTCCCGTGGTTTTTCCCGCAAGAGTTTCCACGTCAAAAATTCTCTGTGTCTGCGTGGACTGTTTTTGTGTGGTTGTTTTTGGTTCGTGCGTTGTATTGCTCGGTCCTCTCGCAGGTACTCTCCGGTTTGGGGAAAGGTTTCCGCGTTTCTTTCCCAACAGTGTGGTATCAGAGCTTTGGGTTCAAAGGGTGTCAGGAGTTGACAGAGGAACCAGAGAGGAGAGATGGACGCGAAGCCGGTGCGCATGGTGAACCTTAATGGCACAAACTATCATTATTGGCGGAGCAAGATGAAGGATTTGCTATTTGTCAAAAAGCTGCATCTACCTGTGTTTGCAACCGAGAGGCCCAGTG
Source organism: Iris pallida (assembly GCA_029216955.1). Taxonomy (NCBI): domain Eukaryota; kingdom Viridiplantae; phylum Streptophyta; class Magnoliopsida; order Asparagales; family Iridaceae; genus Iris; species Iris pallida. Next base: position 38,935 of record JANAVB010014686.1, read on the forward strand.
ATAAATCCGAGGAGGACTGGAAGTTCGAGCACATACAGGTGTGTGGGTACATACGGCAGTTTGTTGATGAGAACGTGTACAATCACGTTGCCAATATTGAGCACGCGAAGACGTTATGGGATAAGCTGGAATCCTTGTATGCGAAGAAGACCGGGGTAAACAAGTTGTTCCTGATCCGAACGATGATGGGTCTGCGGTACAAGGATGGGGCGTCTATTACGGATCACTTGAGTGATTTCCAGGGCGTGGTTGACCAGTTATCTTCTATGGGAGTCAAGTTCGACGACGAAGTTCAGGGACTGTGGCTGCTGTGTACCTTGCCAGACTCGTGGGAGACCGTACGAGTATCTATGATCGCTTCTGCTCCAGAGGGCGTGGTCAGTCTGGAGTTTGCCAAGAGCGGGGTGTTGAATGAAGAGATGCGGAGACGTTCTCAGGGCACTTCATCCACATCCCACCACTCAGAGGCATTGGTTTCAGAGAGAGCGGAAGGGGCAAAAGCAGGGGTCCAGGTGGTGGCAGGCAGAGACAAGAGCAGGGGGAAGTCCAAAGGTCGGTACGAGGACTCAGAGTGTTACCATTGCGGTAAGAAGGGCCATATCAAGCGGAATTGTTTCGTTTGGAAGAAGAGAGAAGAGGGCGACAAGGGGAAGCAAGAAGAGAACACTACAGCGGCGGCCTCGACGCATGGAGGCGATGTGATCGTCGTAGGTGATGAGGTCATTACTAACCTCGCCTGCGATGACAATTCTTGGCTGGTGGACTCAGGGGCTTCAGCACATGTATCTCACAATAGGACACTGTTTGCCACTTACACGACAGGCGACTGTGGCGTGTTGAAGATGGGCAACGGAGATGTGTCGAAGGCGGTTGCCATTGGAGATGTGCATTTGAGAACGAAGACGGGTGCGGTTCTTGTTCTCAAGGATGTTCGTCACGTCCCTGATATCCGTTTCAACCTGGTGTCGGTTGGAAGGTTGGATGACGAGGGATTCTTCAGTCTCTTCGGGAATAGTCAGTGGAAGCTTTCCAGAGGTTCGTTGGTGATTGCCAGAGGAAGCAAGAAGTCCGGTCTCTACTATAGGGGGAGCGCACAGGGGGCACAGGAGGTGAACGCAGTCAGTGATGCGTCTACCGAGTTGTGGCACAGGCGGCTCGGCCATATCAGCGAGAAGGGGATGAGCTACTTGGTGAACAGGAAGGTGATTCCGGGGCTCAAGTCTACAAAGTTGGAGAAATGCACGCACTGTTTGGCTGGGAAGCAAAATAGGGTGTCTTTCCAGAGTCACCCAAGTTCGAGGAAGCCGGCGTTGCTCGAGTTGATTCACTCGGATGTCTGCGGTCCTATGAAGGTAAAAACTCTTGGTGGTGCTTCTTACTTTGTGACTTTTATTGATGACTGTTCCAGGAAGGTTTGGGTCTATGCCTTAAAGACCAAGGATCAGGTGCTGCCTACTTTCAAGGAGTTTCAGGCCTCCGTTGAAAGGGAGACGGGCAAGAAGTTGTTGTGTTCGGTCCGACAATGGCGGCGAATACATCGGTCCCTTTGATGCGTATTGCAGAGAGCAAGGGATACGACACCAGAAGACTCCGCCAAAGACACCTCAGCTCAATGGTGTAGCGGAGCGCATGAACAGGACACTGATGGAGAGGGTGCGGTGTTTGCTGTCAGAAGCAAACTTGCCGGGCAGTTATTGGGGTGAGGCTCTTCTCACAGCTGCTTATATTATTAATTTGTCTCCTAGTGCTCCTTTGCAGGGTGATGTGCCTGATAAAGTATGGTACGACAAAGAGCCGTCATACAGTCACCTGCGGGCGTTTGGTTGTAAGGCCTTCGTGCATGTACCGAAGGACGAGAGGACCAAACTTGAGCCGAAGACGAGGCGATGCGTCTTTGTCGGCTACGGTCGGGATGAGTTTGGCTATAGACTCTACGACCCAGTGGAAGGAAAGCTCTACAGAAGCAGGGACGTGGTGTTCGTCGAGGATCAGACCATGACCAACACTCAGGATTCCGAGACGCCTTCTGAGGCTGAGGAATTGCCTGAGTTAGAGTCATTTCGCTTCGAGCAGTTTCCAGAAGACATCGCGGAGGATCCAGTTATGGGGGAGCCGGTACATGGAGTTGCTCCCAACCTTGATCATCAGCCTGCTGATGGTGGTCAGGGTGTCCCTCAGGAGGATGAGCATGCCGGAGAGGTAGTTCCTGAAGGGGAGGAGGCTGTCGGTATACAGCCAGCACCAGTGGCTCCACTGAGAAGGAGCAACAGGGATCGTCGACCATCTACGAGATACTCGCCGGATGAGTATGTGCTACTGACTGACGGGGGAGAGCCCGAAAGTTTCGCAGAGGCTATGGAAGACGAACACAGGCAGGAGTGGATGGTGGCTATGCAGGAGGAGATGAGTTCCTTGCACACCAATTCTACTTATGATCTGGTGCGGTTGCCAAAGGGCAAGAAGGCTTTGAAGAATCGATGGGTGTTCAGAGTGAAGCAGACGGATGATGCTACTCGCCCTCGATACAAAGCGAGGCTGGTAGTCAAGGGCTACGGTCAGCGGAAAGGCGTGGATTATGATGAGATCTTTTCGCCTGTCGTCAAGCATTCGTCTATTCGGGTGGTGCTAGCATTAGCAGCCAGTTTCGACTTGGAGGTCGAGCAGATGGATGTGAAGACGGCGTTCCTCCACGGTGATCTTGGAGGAGTTGTACATGGAGCAGCCGGAGGGATTCTGTGAGAAGGGCAAGTCACATTTGGTCTGCCGGTTGAGGAAGAGCTTGTATGGTCTGAAGCAGGCTCCGAGGCAGTGGTACAGAAAGTTCGAGTCGTTTATGGGGGAGCATGGTTATGCACGGACGACGTCGGACCATTGTGCATTTGTGAGGCATTTTGCCGAGGATGATTTCATCATTTTACTGCTCTATGTGGATGATATGCTATTAGTGGGTCGGAATGCCACTAGGATAGCGGAGTTGAAGCGCCAACTGGGCGCGGCCTTCTCTATGAAGGATTTGGGCGCAGCGAAGACTATTCTTGGGATGGAGATCAGCCGAGAGAGAGAGTCCAAGCTGCTACACTTGTCCCAAAAGAAGTACATTCATCGGGTACTTCAGCGTTTCGGGATGGACGGGTCGAAGAAAGTGAGTTCCCCCCTCGCGGCTCACTTTAAGTTCACTGAGGAGCAGTGTCCATCTACCGAGGACGAAAAGGAAGATATGGAGCGGGTTCCATATGCTTCAGCTGTGGGAAGCCTGATGTATGCTATGGTGTGTACGAGGCCAGATATTGCTCATGCAGTTGGTACGGTTAGCAGGTATCTTTCGAATCCTGGAAGGGTACACTGGAGTGCGGTCAAGTGGATTCTACGATACCTTCAGGGCACTGCCGGTTGGAGACTTCCTTTGGTGGTGACGAGCCGAAGCTGGTCGGGTATACCGATGCTGATATGGCTGGAGATGTAGACACGAGGCGGTCGACTTCGGGCTACGTGATGATGTTTGCGGGAGGAGCAGTATCGTGGCAGTCGCGGTTGCAGAAGTGTGTTGCCTTGTCGACGACGGAGACGGAATACATTGCGGGACGGAGGCTTGCAAGGAGCTGTTATGGATGAAGAAGCTGTTGCAGGAAATGGGACTGAAGCAAGAGCAGTATACTTTGCTTTGCGACAGTCAGAGTGCTATCCACCTTGTGAAGAATCAGACGTTTCATAGCCGGTCCAAGCACATCGAGACCCGGTATCATTGGATACGGGATGTGGTTGAGAAGAAGGACGCGGAGCTTGAGAAGGTGCATACAGACGACAACGGAGCTGATATGTTTACGAAGATTCTACCAAGGGGGAAGTTTGAGTACTGCAGGCAGATCGTCGGGATGACGACGTCCTCCCCATAGTTGTGAAGGGGGAGATTTGTTGGAGTGGGTGGGGTTCCCAACCTAGTGGAGAAGACCCCGGAGTGCGACGAGCGCCGTTCGTGTGTCGAAGAAGCTCGGGAAGTGGGCGACGTAGAGTCGCTGCTGCTGTTGCTGCCCAGGGGGAGATTCTGGAACAGGGGATCCGAGTTCGGGCCGAACTCGGTCCCATGGCGAGTTCGGGCCGAACTCGGTCTGGCCACTCCAGTACTGTGGGGTGAGGTTCTGGATGCTTGACACAGAGTTCTGGCCGAACTCTGGTCGGGGGCTGAAGCGGATTTTAGGATGAGTTTTCATCATTGGATCTAATCCAACGGTCCAGGTTGGTTGCGGGATTGGGGAGTTATATTGAGTTTTCTCAACCCTAATTCAAAATCGCAAGTATTGGACAACACAAAAAGTTCGAGAGAGAAGGAGGCAAGAGTGCCATTGCAACTTCGGAGAAGAAGACGGAGGATCGAAGGTCGTTTTTCGAAGGAGATCGTGTTTCGGGTAATCTCTACTCGTCGTTCTCGTTCTTCGTAGCCTTGTGATCATTGTTCTTATCTCTGAGTGTTGTGGGGATCCGATTTGGATCGGAGGAGTTTGTAGAGGGTGTAATTCTTCTATTCCATTAGTGGAGGCTTCTCAGGGTTGGACTCCGATCGTCCCGTGGTTTTTCCCGCAAGGGTTTCCACGTCAAAAATTCTCTGTGTCTGCGTGGACTGTTTTTGTGTGGTTGTTTTTGGTTCGTGCGTTTGTATTGCTCGGTCCCTGCAGGTACTCTCCGGTTTGGGGAAAGGTTTCCGCGTTTCTTTCCCAACAGTGAGTCCAGCTTTAGATCTATCACCGCTTCACACAGCTTCTCCCTCGCATCTCCACAGTACAGCTTACTCACGATACTCACCTGCAGGGCTACGTACGTACGATTAAATATATATATGCAACATGCATGAGTTATAAATAATAACACATAATTAATCAATCCGGTTACTCAGTAATTAACTAGTAAGTAGCTAGTATGGCATGCATAAATGAATAACTTGTGAAAGTAAGAAATTAGTAAGCAATAAAATAGAATAGAAAATGGAGTGATCGACTGACTGACTGACCTTCTTGAGCCTGGAAGTGGTGTCGAGCAAGTCGAGCACCTCAATGTCCATCTTGATATCGTAGCGTTTCATTATCTCCGGTTCTCGGAACTCCGACAAAGGGATAAGTGCTACGAACACATACACGGATGGATCAATCAGAGAGACAGAGAGAGAGAGAGAGAGAAATATAATGATAAATGGAAGTCTTAATTGAGGTTTAGAATTTAGTTACGTACGAGATCCTGATTTGGACCAGAGTGCTTGGTTGGTCTCGTCGAGGGTCTTTGGTGGGTGCACTAAGGAGTGAAGGACTAGGAGGGTGTCGCCATTGTCGAGGAGGTTGTCAATCGCCCACTCCAGAGCTCTCTTGCTGCTCTTTGAGAAGTCAAGAGCAACTCGATCAACCTGTCTTTTCTCCCATGTCTTCTTCTTCTTCTTCTTCTTCTTCTTCTTCTCAGATCAGTAGCAGGAACAAGTATCATGTATTTGTTATTTATAGAGTTGTTAATTGGTTTTGAAGCGGCGGTCGGTCAGGGGATTGAGACTGGATCGATCGAGCTTTCTCAAATTAATTACAGCTAACATGACCGAGATTGTGGGGGACATACAAGCTGGATCGATATATGGACCATATTGTTCTTAATTGAAAATCAATAATTATAGTTTGCAAAATAATGGATCCAAATCAGATGATCAAGCTCTGAATGCACTCACATATTCAATTCAGACTTGAGTTTTGGCATTGATCCTACTAAAAGCTGTCTCAACGACCTTTTCTTTTGTAGCATGTAGCAAACAAGTGGGTCCTCTCTGGTTAGGATACATTTTGTTGCAAAACAAGTGGGTTGAAGTGCATACAAAAAAAAAAAAAAAAAAAAAAAAAATTGCCTCATAAAAAAGTTCATTGTTATAACAGAATTATTTTCATATAGAGTAAAGAATTTTAATGAAATTGTAAAAAAAGTAACAAGTTTGGGAAAATTTCATTTTGAGTAACGAAACGACAAGTGTCATGGCGCGTAGGGGAAGAAACGATAGGACGCGCCATCTACAATGGCGCGCAGGCAGGGGACTCCATTAATCGTGGCGCGCCAACACTGATGGCCCAGGTCACCTTTCTCGAAGACCCCAACGCGCCATCAATGATGGCCTTCTGTCCGAGACGCGCCAACACTGATGGCTCATCCCAGCTTTAATCAGAGAGAGAGAGACACGCCATCACTGATGGCTCATCCCAGCTTTAATCAATCACTTCCACCGTTCTTTTCTAGAGAGAGAGAGAGGCGCCATCACTGATGGCTCATCCCAGCTTTAATCAATCACTTCCACCGTTCTTTTTCCATTAATTGCTCCCCCCCCCCCCCACGCGCCAGCACCTCGCCCCCCGCGCGCCATTGATGTTGGCGCGTTCCCCCCTGCGCGCCATTGATGGTGGCGTTCCCCCCGACCCCCCCACCATTCCGCCAACGCGCCATGGGAATTGTCGTTTCATTACCTAAAATGAAATTTTCCTAAACTTTTTACTTTTTTTTATAATTTCAGTAAAATTCTTTACCCTATATGAAAATTTCTGTTGTTATAATATTTTGTATGGTTATCATTTTTTTGTGACCTTGAAAACGTTCATTCATTGTCAAGTGGGTTGAAGTGCACATAAAAGAAGTTACCTCATAAAAAAGAACTAAATTCAATATTTAGTAGTAAATTCTGTATTATTTGTCTTCTTCTATTAATATAAGATTTTTTTTTTTAAAACTTTCATATTGTAGTTATGTGTTTCTGTAAAATAGTAGGTTTGTTGGAAGTACAGTTTTTATTGGATTATAAATTCTATTATTGGACCTCTATTTAATTTCTTTTCCCCATAATTTCTTTTTATATCTAGGTGTGTAATGGTTCACCAAGAAAAAGTAGACAACCTGTCACCAAACTGTGTTTTGTTTGGATTAATATAAAAAATGGCCCCATGATTCACGAGCAATGCTTAGTGGAATTATCTAATTAATTATTACTTTAATAAAGAATAAAAGTAGGTCAAGACCAAATGGAGTGAGTGGGTCAAGATGTGCTAAATTACAAATTCGACTGTTTAAAATTGGCCTCGCGATTCACGCATAACGATTGTCCGATTAATTACGCAAGGAATTTTATGTTATGTGCCGGGACACGCGTTAGTAAGCATATGCTTACTTGATTAGAAATGAGTATGTCGCGGTTTGAAATTCATAACCAATTTGACCCCAATAAATATTAGGATCCATTTTAAATATTTTAGATCGGATTTCGATTTTAAGTTTTGAGAGACTGGTTTTCGATTCGAGATTTGAATTTAGTATTCGATTTTCGAACCTAAACTGAATTAGAAATAGAAATAGGAATCTCCCAAACCGATCGATTGCCCCCTCTCTCTCTCTCTCTCCTCTCTCCTCTCTCTCTCTCCTCTTTGAACTAGATTAATTAGATTTTGAACTATTTTGATTTCGTATTTAAAATAATTTTCTGTTGCAAGTCATATTTGAACATGGGATACACCTTCAGTAATTTTCTATAACATAACAACTTGGCACATTGCAATGCTCTTAATCCTGGGTGCACATGGATAGTTTGGGAATATCATTTCTTTTTTCTTAATTGAATATTTTGTTATATTTTGCCAAGCAATGATGTTTTACCTGCAGACTTGAATTCATAGGTGAATATATATACGTTCTTTTCCTTGGTATATATATGTTTTACCTGAACTGCAGCTAGCTAGCTAGCTAGCTAGCTGTCCATCAATGTTAATATTGAGTCATTGACTAACTGATTTGTTTATGCTGAGGTTTCAGTTTGGGCAAATTACGTTAACTATTCCTATATTTTACACTTATTACAGAAACTACCTCTACTTTGAAACTAATTACGCGGACCACCCCTATAGTTTCTATTTTCTATAAAAATATAACACTAACTACCCCTATGTTTTAAAAATTTCTAAAGGAGAGGGGTGGTGAGTGTAATTAGTTTCAAATAGGGGTAGTCTCTGTAATACTCATGAAACATAGGGAGGGTTGGTGTATTTATCGACTCATGAACGTTATTACATCTCTTGTTTCGCCTTTAATTTTCTATTTGTTAACTTTTATGTCACTTCATTACAAGCATACAATTTTACCTTCTAATTTCATTATATATATAGGGTTAATTAGTTGTACCCCCCTATGGTTTACGTATTTTGGTAATTGTCCCTGTTACTTTAAAAATAAAGAACACCCCCCTGCTTTATAAAGTTAATTAGTTGTACCCCCTGGTGCATAGAAGAAAATGAGTGGAAAATTAAGCAGCCAGGGGGGTGTTCTTTATTTTTGAAACAACGGAGACAGTTACCAAAATACGTACAAACTATAGGGGGTTCAACTAATTAACCCTATATATATATCCGCCCCGTTTCTACGCATAACATACTCATTGATAACGTATAGAAGCCTTTACACTGACTGGGAACATCTCCTACCTAATTGAAAATCAAAGATCTTGATGCCGTTGGTATTCAAACTGATCAGTTACTTGTTATTTTCATATTGATTTAACTTTTCTCTGAACTTGTACACATGCATGTATCAGTTGGTTAATTGGTTGCAACTTGAATTTGCATGTATCAGTTGGTCTTGAGTCTTCATTTATGAGTTCAGAAGTAGTGTAGAGTAGTACAATATGTTCGCCTGAGTCACTTGGTGATCTTCAAGTCCTCTCTTCCTTTTCTTCCTTTAGTGGCTTGAAGGTTTCATATCAATCAATCATCACCAATTCTTCAGGCACGGCCAATCAAGTCCTACGGCTTGCTATCATTAGCTAACTAGGGTTATCACATGTCTAGTTGCTAGCAAGATGCAAATTTGAGATGTTTCCACAGTCACAAGCCCTGCAGCTATCCAGGTTATCCAGGCGAGATGATTTACAAGAGTTATTAAGATTACTGGTGTACTTTCAGTACTCATGTTTTCAAGAAGTGTCCAACATGACAGTGTGCTGGAAATGTGTCCTACTCGTCGGCAGGCTACAAATCCCTCAGGTGTGGCCGGGATAACAGGATCGTCTGTAACGGCATAAATAAATGAAAGTTGACACTGAACAATATTTTTGTAAGTAAATTTTCCTCATGAGGTAGAAGTTATAATTGTGTATGCCTATTATTTTGAAGGTCCTTATATCTATCAAAACAAGGAATGTCTTCTTAGGTGTCCAGTACCAACTATAGTAGTAGGAGACAAATAAGTAGCACAAAATTTGTATTTGGCTTTAATAAATTGTTTTTCGGCTGCATTTATAATATGCTTACCGTCGGGTCCTAATATGTTTACTGGTTTGAAAATAATCCAAACTTCAGTTCTAATTTTTTTTTTTGACAATTGTTTTACTTGAAGATGGTAATTGAAATAGAATTTTTGGTTGGGATGCATTAGGAGGGGCTATGGGATTGTGATCCAAATATCCGAGAAAGAAACTACAAAAAGTTTCTAAATATCATTGTGTTCTACTAAGGCGCTACAATTAGTTCTTGGATCCATTGGAATTGCTAAATGTTAAAAAAAAAAAATAACTTGATTTATTGGTAGCAATCTTAAGTAATACTGTAGTAGTATGCCGCATAACTTTTTTTCTTCTGAATTGATCAAGTCTAAGTGTTCACGTGTTGTTGAGAATTCTGATCGTTTGTTGATTCTACATTCACCCAGCCTAGCACTTAAGTGGTTATAATTATAAAAGAGAGTTGTAAGGGATTGGTGTGATGAAAAGATGATATGGTCTTCATATTTATAGCTTTTTGATGCTCGTAAGGTTATTTTGACGATTTTAGTTTAAAAAAAAAAGATGATCAGTATACATCTACAATCAGTCAAAAATAGGGGGACTATTTTGGTAAAGAATGTCCCTTAACAAATAAATGAGGTGTATTTTTTTCACATATTCCTCCAAACATTCATAATATAGGAAGAGTATTATTCGATTAGTGGATCGCGCCACGGGAACGTATTATTTCTCCATTTATTTGGTGGGAGTTGGAGACAGGGGCGGATCCACGTTCACTGGACTGGGGGCCTAGGCCCCCAGCGAATTTTTTTCTTTTTTTTTAAAAAGTAACAGTTATTTGATTTTATTTTCAATTTGCAAATTGTTGCTAAGTATATTGGAGATCACAACTAAGTTGTTAGATTTTGTAAAGGAAAGATGAAAACATTTTGAATGGCTAAGGTGTGATTGTGCAAGCGGTAAGAGATGATGGATGAGAATCTTTCCGAAGTAAAATTACCTATATTTGCTATAGCAAAAAACAAATGTGGGAAGATACTTCTCTGCAATGAATATTGTCAAGACGGATTTACAAAACCAAATTTGTGATTTTTTTTTAAATGATTGTCTTGTATGCTGCATAAAACACTACCAAAATACACTCATTTAGCGACGGATTATTAGTGACGGACTTATTCCGTCGGTATTAGCGACGGTTTCGTGGCCGCTCAGCGACTGCTTACCGACTACAATCCTTTGTCATTTTTATTTTAATTTTAGAGGGAGGAAAGGTCGCACATCCTCGCTAGAGTGTCGGTGTTTAGCGACGGAGTTTTAGTCGTCACTACACAGTCGATTATTTTGGCGGAATTGTGTAGAAAATTGGCGGACATATTTTCGACGCCTTAGCGACGGATGTGCAGTCGACACTTATCCTAAAGGCGACCGATTGGCGACGGTTTTTTACCAGTCGCTCGTCCGTCTCTAAATAAACGTTCCAGACTTTAAATGGAACGACGGGGAGAACTTTTCGCATTCCCCCCAAATTCACTCTCTCTCCTCTCTCTCTCTCTCTCTTTCTCTCTCTCTCTCTCTCTCTCTCTCTCTCGCCGATGTCGGCTTCGGTGATCGGCGTCGGTGTCGTCGTCGGCGTCGGCGTCCTCTCCTCTCTCTCTCCCGAAGGTAACCCCCCTCTCTCTCTCTCTCGGTTATAGGGTCTGGACGCGATTGGGGTTGGGCCGTCCGTGGCTAGGCGGCTGGCTTGGGTCGGGGGCTGGGCGGTGGGCTTGGGGCGGAGGCGTCGGGGTCTGGGAGGCGGGCTTGGGGTTGGGGCGTCGGGGGCTGGGCGGGGGCGTCGGGGTCTGGGAGGCTGGCTTGGGGTTGGGCGTCGGGGGCTGGGCGGCTGGCTTGGGTCGGGGTCTGGGCGGTGGGCTTGGGGCGGGGGCGTCGGGGTCTGGGAAGCGGGTGGACTTGGGGCGCGGCTGGGCGTGGGCTTGGGCTTGGGGCGTCGGGGGCTGGGCGGCTGGCTTGGGTCGGGGGTTGGGCGGCTGGCTTGGACGGGGGCATCGGGTGCTGGGCGGCTGGCTTGGGGCGGGGCATCGGGGGCTGGGCGGCTGGCTTGGGTTGGGGGCTGGGCGGCTGGCTTGGGGCGGAGGGCGTCGGGGGCTGGGCGGCTGGCTTGGGTTGGGGGCTGGACGACTGGCTTGGGTTGGGGCTGGGCGGCTGGCTTGGGGCGGCGGCGTCGGGGCTGGGCGGCTGGCTTGGGGCGAGTGCGTCGGGGCTATTTGCAACCGACGCACACCCATAAGCACTTTTCATATATTATGCAACCGAACTACTGGGCGGCGGGCTTGGGACGGCGGGCTTTCGTCGGGGGCGGCGGGTGGCTTTGCTTCTCAAATTCATCTGAGTTATATATTGGCTAAATAATGTGTTATCCATATTGGGTGTTCCATTAGTTTGGTGGTGTTTGGATTAGTAAATGTGAATATATATGGGGTTTGGATTCATGGTGTATATGTTCACTGTCTCAAGGACAGTGCGAGTTCTATCAGTTGTGTGCTTCTGTATAGATGTATATATCTATACATCTAGCTGTGATATACATATGTGTATGTGACAATCTCAGTTAGCAACGGACTAGTTACCGGTTAGCGACGGATATTTCCAGCTCTATTAATTGCATTAATCTACGGTACGACATGGTGACGGATATTTCCTGCAGCCATTCGACTGGCGAGGCAGAAACTATGTTGTCGTAGATAAAGTTGCCTGTCCTCCGACCCTCATCCCTCGGCAATGATGATACGACGACCTATCACTATATCTTATATAGTAGTAGATGATGTCTTAGTATTACATTAGTGAGTTCATCTTGATTCTGTTACGTACGTCCTTCAGATACTAGATACGATAAGGTTAACATATACTACATGATATGTATACAGAATATAGATGATTCACACTAATGTATGCTTGAATGAATCTTGGGTTGTGTTCTGAGCCATCCGTTCTCACACTTAAAACACATAGGGATTAGTAGTGTGAGAGCGCCAGAGAGAGTGAGAGCGCCGGAGGGGGGAGGAGAGAGTAAAATGGTACGACATGGTGAAGTAGTACTCTATTTTGGCTCCAGTTCCAGCTCCATTTGATCTACGGTACGACATGGTGATCAGGACATAGTACCTGCAGCCATTCGACTGGCGAGGTAGAAACTATGTAGCCGTAGATAAAGTTGACTGTCTTCCGACCCTCATCCCTCGGCAATGATGATACGACAACCTATCACTATATCTTATATAGTAGTAGATGATGTCTTAGTATTACATTATGTGAGTTTATCTTGATTCTGTTACGTACGTCCTTCAGATACTAGATACGATAAGAACATATACTACACCATATGTACAGAACATAGATGATTCACACTAATGTATGCTTGAATGAATCTTGGGTTGTCTTCTGAGCCATCCGTTCTCACACTTGGCAAAAAATCAAATTTTTTATACTTTATCGGCTTTCGAAAATGTACTCAAATTACATGATGGTTCCTTTAGTTAGCTTGCTTCTGTTACAATTATATTATTTGTGACTATCGATCTTACCAGATGGCACCCATGACCCGAGGAGCGGTACGTCGTTTGAGGAAAACAGTGAATGCTGAGGTGGCTCCTCCTACAGTTAAGGAGAAAGTGGCACCGGTTGCTAGTGAGACCGGGAGTTCTATTCATCCAGCACCGGTAGCTAGTGAGACCGAGAGGACTCTTCATGCAATCCTTGCAATGGACGACAGCTCTCCTCGCGCCAAAAATCTCGCTTTTTCGAGGTGGTTGCGTGAACGTATCACTGAGCGTTTGCGTGAGCAGCGTGGTTCTCATTAGCTATTAGTACTTATTTGTATTGGACTATTTGTATTGGGTTGTTTTTGTATTAGACTATTTGTATTGGACTACATATTGAGTTGTTTTTGTATTAGACTATTTGTACTGTCCTCCGACCCTCATCCCTCGGCAATGATGATACGACAACCAACAAGAGAGAATACTAGATCCATCTCAGTATGACGTATACTCTGATAGATCACAATTACAAGAATGATATCAGTAGTGAGATTGAGTGCTGGAGGAGATATTATCAGAGAATACGTCCTACTCAGATGGGTCTTCCACCGTTACTAATTTTTCTGACAGCATAGTAGATGTGCTCCGTCAACAGATTCTTGTTCCGAGCCAAAACTTTGTCCCGGAGCTCAAGTGGACATCCTTCGTGTAGAGCTCGAGTGAGAGGTTCCTGACAGCATGGTGGTCTCATTTGTCAAAGTATCGGTGCTCATCCCACATTGGTTGTGGGACGAGCACGGATACTTTGACAAAGGAGACCACCATGCTGTCAGGAACCTCTCACTCGAGCTCTACACGAAGGATGTCCACTTGAGCTCCGGGGCAATGTTTTGGCTTGGAGTCAGATTCTGTTGACGGAGCACATCCACCATGCTGTCAGAAAAATATAGTAACGGTGAGAGACCCATCTGAGTAGGACATATACTCTGATAGTATCCCCTCCAGCACTCAATCCCACTACTGATATCATTCTTGTAAAGGTGATCTCTCAGAGTATACGTCCTACTCAGATGGATCTCTCAGAGTATCCTCTCCGGTTGGTTGTGTTCTGAGCCATCCGTTCTCACAGAGGGTCCTATTTTGAATTCTATATTTTGTATTTTGGTTTCTGTATTTTGTATTTTGGATTCTGTATTTTGGCTCCAGCTCCATTTGTATTAATCTACGGTACGACATGGTGATCAGGACATAGTCCCTGCAGCTATTCGTATGTGCATATTTGGTCTATGTGATTCTTGGATAATTGGTGTGCATTATATATTGGTTTGGTTTATGCATATTTTGTGAACAGGAAAAGTGTTGCACCATATGTACAGAACATAGATGATTCACACTAATGGTGATCAGGACATAGTCCCTGCAGCCATTCGACTGACGAGGCAGAAACTATGCAAGTAGCCTTAGATAAAGTTGACTGTCCTCCGACCCTCATCCCTCGGCAATGATGATACGATAACCTATCACTATATCTTATATAGTAGTAGATGATGTCTTAGTATTACATTAGTGAGTTCATCTTGATTCTGTTACGTCCTTCAGATACTAGATACGATAAGAACATATACTACACCATATGTACAGAACATAGATAATTCACACTATTGTATGCTAGAATGAATCTTGGCTTGTGTTCTGAGCCGTCCGTTCTGATCAAGCATCTTCCTTCTCCTCGTCCTCCACCATGGCTCTGAACAAATCTGCTCCGCCCTCTACTTTCCTTCTTCTTATTTGACTCTCTCAGCAACATATGACATCCACCTCAAGTGTAGAGTCGGAGGAGAAAAAGTGGATAGGAAGAGGGGGAAGCAGCACAGCCGGCGGCATGACCCGGAGGAAGTACAGAGGTTTTCTTCAACAGCCGTAGGAGAACTATAAGGATATATCTTTTTAGCGACATGTCATCTTGTCAAAGACCCTTCATGTGAATATCATGTTACCGCGGTGTCGGAAGACTAACATGTCATAAGTTTTTAAGCCGTGTGATATAATCTTCCCAACTCTTTCCTCCTCTGTAGTAATCTTGCATTATTACATAGCATGAAAGAGTTTTGAGGATTATGTCAAAACACACGGCTTAGAATCTCGCTTGACATGTTAGTCTTCCGACACCGCGGTAACATGATTGTCACATTAAGGGTCTTTGACAATGTGATATGTCGCTAAAAAGATATATCCTTATAGTTCTCCTACGGCTGTTGAAGAAAACCTCTATACTTCCTCCGGGTCATGCCGCCGGCTGTGCTGCTTCCCCCTCCTCTTTCTGCCCACTTCTTCTCCCGACTCTACACTTGAGCTGGATGTCATATGTTGCTGAGAGAGTCAAATAAGAAGAAGGGAAGTAGAGGGAGGAGCAGATTTGTTCAGAGCCATGGTGGAGGAGATGAGAAGAAAGATGCTTGATCAGAACGGATGACTCAGAACACAAGCCAAGATTCATTCTAGCATACATTAGTGTGAATCATCTATGTTCTGTACATATGGTGTAGTATATGTTCTTATCGTATCTAGTATCTGAAGGACGTAACAGAATCAAGATGAACTCACTAATGTATGCTAGAATGAATCTCGGGTTGTGTTCTGAGCCATTCGTCCCGATACTTGGCAATTAAGCCATTCGACTGGCGAGGCAGAAACTATAAGGCTACTTGCACGTTCTTCCAACTTTAAATTACAAGATTACTATATTAGGTTAAATAAATCACTAACCTCATCACGGTGAGTCTTGGTGTAGCACTCAAATGTGGGGCACCTGTAATCTATGTGAGTTCATCTTGATTCTGTTACATCTTTCAGATACTAGATACGATAAGAACATATCTACACTATATGTACAGAACGTAGATGATTCACACTAATGTATGCTAGAATGAATTTTGGGTTGTGTTCTAAGCCATTCGTTCCCATACTTGGCAATTAAGCATGTGAAATAGAACTGATTATGTTTAGTTTGTCTTACGATACAGATTTTCACATCCAAATTGAAAATGGATCGTTACTTCGTTGATCGTACATGGGTGTACTATAGCGGATCAACCTCCTGGACCATAGGTACTTATAAGTATTGACCGTATCGGATTAGTATCGATCTATCATTTTGGTATGGGCCATATCGGTTGGTATTGGTCTTAGCGAATTGGTATCGTCCTATCCGATATGTATCGGCCGTATAGCTAGGATTCATATTGGCCTTATCGATTTGGTATCTGTCATATCCGATAGGTATCGGCCGTGTTGGATTATTAATACTATTTCGGATTAGTTTCGTAGAAGGTTTAGTAACAACTGTACTTGGATTTCTCTCTTCTAGAGCTAGATTACCATTGCAAGAGAGTCACGAGAGCGTAAATGGCCAGTTACAGAACATACATACTTCCTTTTCAATCTCGCTTTTTCTGATGGAAAAGGAAGTATGTATGTTACTGTAACTGCCAATCACGATCTGGTGATTCTCTTGCAATGGTATTCTAGCTCGAGAAGAGAGAAATCCAAGTACAGTTTTACTAAACCTTCCATGAAACTAATCCGAAATGGTATATAATAATCCAACACGGCCGATACATGTACATATCGGATATAGGACGATACCAATTTGTTAAGGCCAATACCAATATGATACGTCCTATACCAATCCGATAGACCGATACAGGCTTGATACACTAGATACTAAGTACATCTGGCCTATACCAGCGGATCCACAAATTACTGTACGATAGGCCCAACGACTCCAGTTATATCCGGTTATTGGTGAGTACATGATTACATAGTAATTCTGTTAGTCTTGTGATACAGATTTTTACTCATGCTACCAACGTCACAACTTTTCCAGTGCTGCTCCCTCTAATGATGATGAACGCAAAAAACCAACGTCACAACTTTTATAACTTGAGTAAATTTCTTTACCCTATATGAAAATTTCTGTTGTCAGAAAGATGGCTCCTAGGACTCGTCGAGGTGGTGCTGCTAGTCGAGGAAGGGGTCGAGGCAAGAAACCCTTGGAGGTCGACACGGAGGAAGTCTCCGTCGTCAAACAAGAGCCGGTGACTGTTAAGGAGAAGGTGTTACCAAAGGTCGAGGTCAAGGAAGAACCGATGACCATCAGGGAAGAGATTGCTCCCAAGCTTGAAGCTAAGGAGGAGCCACCGTCAGAGAGTAGTAGCATCGGGACCGACCCTCCTGTCCCTACAGAAGACCTCAACCAGATTGAGCCTTCGTATGCAAAGTGGCTGATAGAATGGTACATGCCTCAACGCAACTATCATCCCTAGCTGTGAGAATTCATCGTCTGACTTGTGGTCATTGTTGAGGCGAAAGTCGATTTTCCTATGTGTTTTGGAATATTTGTGAAAATTTTGGAATATTTGTGTTGATCGGTCGCCAGGATTGGATATTAGGTTACTGTAACTGGCCAACTCTTTCCTATGTGTTTTAGAATATTTGTGAAAAATTTGGAATATTTGTGCAATGATCGGATTATAACGATGGATATTAGGTTACTCTTCCGGATAATTGATGTCTATTTTATATTAATTTGGTTTGGTCTATATGATTCTTGGATAATTGGTGTGCATTAAATTCGTATGTGCATTACTTGGTCTATGTGATTCTTGGATAATGTGACTGCATTATATATTTGGTCTGTGTGATTGTTGGATAATTGGTGTGCATTATATTGGTTTGGTTTATGCATATATTTGTGAACAGGAAAAGTGCTGCAATTTTTTTCCCAAAAAACCTAGTTAGCGACGGACTAGTGACCGTGTAGCGACGGATACTCCCAGTTTTCGACGGGTTGTCGACGGGTAATCCGTCGCTATCTGGAGTTTTTAAAATGTTTCCAGGCAGCGACGGGTTATCGACGGATTATCCGTCGGTAACGTTGTGGTGGTATAAGCTTCGACAGACTAGCGACGGAACGGCCGTCGCCAGGGCGACTGGTAGACAGCCGCTAATCAGTGCTCTAAATAGTGACGGCGTAGCGACGGCAAATCCGTCGACATGGTTCTGGAAATGCATGACATTTTCAGAACCATGGCGACGGATAATCAGTCAGAACTCCGTCGCTGTGGCGTCGCTGTAGCGACGGGTTAGCGACTACGATTCTGTCGCCATGGTGCTGGAAATGCCAAGCTTTTCCAGAACCTGCTCGACGGATAGTCCGTCAGGAATCCGTCGGAAAGCGGTCGTTAATTACCGACGCCTTGCGACGCATTAGCGACGGAATGATTCAATCTGATACGCTGTTACGACGGGTTACCGACGGAAATGTACGTCGCTATAGCCTACACAGTTCAGTACTTAAAAGCTGAAGTGGACGACAGTCCGTCGGACATCCGTCGCTAAGGCTTCGTATTGTAACGTCGAATATCCGTCGCTAGTCCGTCATGTGACGACAACTTAGCGACGGAAGGTTATTAGCGACGAGCTGATTGCCGACGGATGTTTTTGGCCAATATCCGTCGGTACTCGGTCGCTAATTGTATTTACCGTCGTCTTAGCGACGGATGTGGCCGTCGCTAAAACGATAAATTTTGGTAGTGAAAAAAATTGTTTAGTAGTATTACAAATGATGTTGTACTTAAACACTTTCAAAGTATGAAAACTCGTAGAAAACAATTATGAAATATAATACTTTATTGTATGAAAATAGTACTATTTAATATAATATTATATTATTACCCACACAAAATTTTTGGGAGTGTTGCCTCCGACCCCCTTATGATTGTGCCCCCGATGGATTGTAATTCTGGATCCGCCACTGGTGGGGGACAGTGGGCCAACAGGCATGCAATGCAGCGTGTACTAAGTCTCGTACGTATCGTCGGGTAACTAAAAAAAATATCGGAAGAGTATTAAAAACCAATTTGTGCACCCTTAGGTACTTTTTGGGAAGGGAAAAATATGGAAAGAAGGAGAAAGTTGAGGGAAAAGTGAGAGAAAAATTAAAATGATGGTGTTTTGAAAGGAGGAGGAAAAATGGGGGAGGAAAATTTGAGGGAAAAAAGTAGGTGGGTTCCACTAAAAAGAATTTCTCCCAAAAGTGTGTCACGCCCCAGAACCAGAATACTGGAGAGCGATGGCAGACATAGCCAGCTACGTATAACGGAATGGAATCCACACCGCTATACGGTCACGGCTGTCTAGATATGTGAGGGTTTATCTACAAGCCATCAGTCTCTTAGGGTCAATAACAAGCCTAATGTCCCAATCTCAACAAGTAATGATAGTAACAAGATATCAGATCACCAAATATACAATTGTAAGGCGTCCCAAACATTATATCCAGATGATCATGAAGCTAGTCGTACAAAATGTAAGGACTAGCAAGAGTTAAGTCATACATGATCAACCTTGAGTTGCCAATCATGTTTACAGTCCGTAGGCAGACAGAAAGTAAAGTGCATCGAGCTAACAGGTGCGTCGGCTAAATGCCTCAAAAGAATAATGTACAATTACAGTGGGAGAACAAAAGAAACCCACTCGTTGCCAGGATTCCCTCTAGTGGTCACCATCTGGCTGGAAAGCAGGTAGATCCTCGGGAGCTGCTCCGAAATCTGGCCACACAAAACCAGCTGGGTCAACCCCAGAAAGAGCAAGTGCCACAAGGAGGCCACGAAATAAGAACAAAAGCCAGCAATCAGCACAAAAATCTAATATTAAAACTAGAATTTACGAAAACATGTCAGGATGATATACGACGAGATAACCATGGAACTATTCCGATAGCCAGGTTACAACCCGTAAACCAAATAAGGACCGGGGTTGTAACCCTTCATCTGAACAGAACTTAGTTTTCCACCATTTATCGGCAAGATAATAATGTAAGAAATCAAGACAGGAAGCAATCTTGTACTGGATCAAGACATGGCTAGACTGGTTATACCTCATTCAATCAATCACGGCCAAGCAGATACTACGGCTTACTACTTTAACTAACTAGGGTTATTACAGGCCTAATTACTAACAAGATGCAATGAGATTATTCCAAGTTCGGTTACCTGTTTGTTACTACCTGAGTGATCCCAGCAAGAAAAGGAAAAGATAGCAGGATATAGCAGACACACTGTAGTAAGATACATGTGTCCTAAGGTACCACACTCGACGGCGGGCTGGAAGTGCGCTCATCTCGACGGATAGCAACAAATCCCATGTATATATATATAAGGCCGGGACCAAAGGGGCAACAGGTAACTGGGGAATTCTCCATGAACTATTTGATCCATCTAGTCATTAACCTAGCCAGATTCAGTACGAATTCCTGGCCGTGGGAAACCAGGGATTCATGTCCTAGACATGATGCAACAAGACTGGTTGCTTACACAAGCACATTCAATACAATCACCCACGGTGTCAAGAATTCACTTAGCATGTCAAGTTAGCCGTCGCAACTGCGTTAAGTTATCAAGTCATGCTACAAGTCAGGAGTGCGCCGCCACGGGCCACTATCAAGTTATCAAGTCACAAGGATTAATTACAAGTTACAAGTTAGGTGTGCACCCCACTGGGTCACTAGCAAGGAGATCAGAGAATACCAAAAAATCCCGAGAACCGTACTAGTCATAAACAATTACTTGAAAACCGTGTTAGGCCGTGTCGAGTCAAGATAGTCGTGCTGTGTTGAACAGATCTCAGGAAAACCCAATCCACAAAAAGAAACCAAGTCGAGAAATAAAACCAATACTCCAAGAGCTAATGGGTTAAGCAAGGGGGTCAGGGTGCATGGGTCACGCAGCGTACGCACAAGGGCGCGCGCAGGGGAAGCGTACGCACAAGGGCGCGCTCGCAGGGGGCAGCGTACGCGCAAGAGCACGCACGCAGGGGAGCAGCGTACGCACAGGAGCACGCACGCAGGGGAGCAGCGTATGCACAGGAGCACGTACGCAAGGGAGCTGTGTACGCACAAGACATGCTCGCAAGGGAGCTGCGTACGCGCAAAAGCACGCACGCAAGGAAGCTGTGTACGTACAAAAGCACGCTCGCAAGGGAGTTGCGTATGCGCAAAAGTACGCACGCAAGGGAGCTGCGTACGCGCAAAAGCACGCACGCAAGGGAGCTGCGTACGCGTAAGGGCACGCACGCAAGGGAGCTGCGTACACGCAAAAGCACGCACGCAAGGAAGCTGCATACGCGCAAGGGCACGCACGCAAGGGAGCTGCGTACGCACAAAAGTACGTACGCAAGGGAGCTGCGTACGCGCAAAAGCACGCACGCAAGGAAGCTGCGTACGCGCAAGGGCACGCACGCAAGGGAGCTGCGTACGCGCAAAAGCACGCACGCAAGGAAGCTGCGTACGCGCAAGGGCACATACGCAGGGAAAGGGACTTCTTCCCCATGGCTGTGAAGAAGCTCCAATGGCTCCAAAAACTTCAAACATCACAACTTGGCCATTCGAACTCCAAATCCAGATTTCCAAAGTTCCAACCAGGGTGGAATTGAACTCTCTTCCACATGGAAACATCAAAACCATTAAAAATGCAACTTAAATAGATCAAAATCATGCAAAATCGAAAATAGAGAAAACTTAGATCTAGAACAATGAAGACTCCAAATCAAAAAATACCAAGTTCTAATGTTGATCACCATGTCCTAAACTAGCAAATGGACAAATAAAATGGGTTCTCATGTGGTGGCAAGGTGCACTTGCCTATGGGTTGGTGTTGTGTAGAGGAAGAGAGAGTGTTGTGTAGAGGAAGGAGAAGAAGAAATTAATGGAGGTTTATAGGAGAGAGAGAAAAAGTTGGTGGAGTTTTAAAGAGGGTGGGATGTGGTGTGTTGAGGGTGGAGCATAGGCTAAGGTGTACCAATACACATTAAACCAAACCAAACCAACCCAAACCAATTAAAACCGAGCCATGACAAAATCCAAAATACGAGAAATACCGAAATTCCACAAGTTGAGAAAAATAAAAATATATGCCAAAATCCAGATACGAGTATAAATAGGAAATACGGGAAATACGGGAAATGAGGGTGACAACTCTACCCACCTTAAAAGAATTCCGTCCTCGGAATTTAATCAAGAGTAGAGATGTCGGGACAGCTATACTATCGCAAGCAATCTATGCTACCAATCAATCATACAACCATACATGCAAACAAGGAATCGAAGTGCAAGGCATAAGGAAGATATTACACCTCACGAGCCAAACCGATTGGGATAACGTGATCGGATATCATCCTCACACTCCCACTTTTGACTCTTCCAAGGAGCGATGAACTCAAGCAACACGAACTAAACTGATAGTCTCGCGCTTAAGGTCTCTCTCTTTGGTCAAACAGGGACACAGGCCTCTCCTCATACGAAAAGGTTGGTACCAATAACTGTTTTCGAATGATCTAGGACATGGCTCGGGCCGGGATATACCGTTGTAATTAGGATACATGAAACATGACATGTGTCCCGCATAACGACGGTGGAAAGCAAGACAACAGGACACAGATACCTCTCTGTCGATTCTGGATCTGGGCCAGGGCCAGGGCGAACTGTTGGGGCCTCTGTTGCTGGAAGGCCTGGGCCTGAGATAGCAATGGACCCAGAAACGGGAGCTGCTGTGGTTGGTGAACTGGAGCTGATTCTGGTGCTGGTGCTGGTCCCATAACCGAGGGACTAGTTACTGTCGACGATGATCTGTTTCTGAATGGACAAGATCCCATCATGTGGTCCAGCGAACCACAAACCAAGCACAATCCCTGTGCTCTGCGGCAGTCAGTAACAACATGCCCCGGCTTCCCGCAATGAGAACAACCCGTTGCGAAAGACCGCTTCTGCTTCTGCTGCTGGGGATAGGTCGGGGCAGAATGCTGTAAGGAGGTAACCGAATCTGTCCTCGTAGCTCCAATGGTCAGGGCCCTAGCTGCCGGGGCCGGTGCGGAGGATTGGTTCATCTGGTCGTGAGACCGTGTAAGCCCACTTCCCAATTTTTTTAATTTTTTTAATTTTATTTGTTTATGATTAATTTTATGGCCATTGTGAGTCATGTCAAAGCTTGTCGGTGGGCTATAACCATATTAAGGTAATATGACCTCTAGATAGCTTATATATGTTTATTTAGCTATTTTATATTTTTCTACAATTTTTGGATATTTGTAGGTATTTAATATTTAAGGTTTTATTATTTTTAAGGACTTTTAGGATTTATTGTAAGGTCATACGGGGGTATTTCGGGACGCAATATTTTTATTTGGGCTCTAAATGACTAAAAATATTTTCTAGAATTTTCTAGAATTTTTCTGGATTTTTCTGCAATTTATTTTGATTTATTCGGACTTAAAATAATTTTTAAATGATTTTCTGAATTAAATAATTAATAAACCAGAAATTTACCCACGGGGGCCCACCTGTCGGCGCCCAGCTGAACCGCCTCTCTCTCCTATATATATTAGTATTATATTCGAAACCCTAGTAAAATTTTAGCCACCTTTTTGAGAGAGAGTTCTAGTAGAGATCTCGACTTCCCGAAGCGATTCCCGCAACTCCGATGTACTTTTCGTGCGCCTTTTTTTGTTGGAAGCGTATTAAGGTAAAGTTTCGGAATATCAAATTTATTTTCGTAATTTCTGAACCTAAATTTCTGGAAAATTCGTAGAGTGT
>JANAVB010014687.1:0-39462 GCA_029216955.1 Iris pallida
AGTACATATACATATATAAGAAAATACTTAATTGTAAAGTATATATACATATACAAACATTGTATACATATATATATATATTAATATATATATAATAATATATATACACATGAAAATATATACATATATACATATATGTATATAAATACAAATATATATATATATAAAAATTTACCAACTATAAAAATACATATACATAGATAAAAATACTGCTAATATACAGCATATATATATATATATACAAATATATGTATATACATATGTATATACATACATATATATATATATATATATATATATATATATATATATATATATATATATATATATATAATATATATATATAAACAGAAAACAGAAAAGAAAAAGGAAAAGAAAAAGAAAAAGAATTAAACACAGCAGTAAGGGGGCTCGAACTCGAGCCAGAGCGCACGAGGGGGGGGGGGGTTAGGCTAGGTCGGGCTAGCCGGGGGTCAGCCCGACGGTTGTGTTAAGATTAGGATTTAGTTTAATGTTATTTAGGTTTTAATCGTTTAAATAATAATAAAAAATATAAACACAGTCCTGTGTCCTGACAGTTAGGGACACAGGTGTCTCGTGTCTACACTCAGCACGACACGCACGATTTGATTCGGCCGTGTCCAAGCTTACCCAAGTATCACCCGTGTTCTGGCGAGTCACCCATGTGAATTCGAGACACAAAAAGACACGAAAACAAACTGACACGTACGTGTCCGACTTCTCAGAGGGGTTTCAAGAGCTGTGGACGGCGGAGGAGGTGCCGTGGTCGGGGAGCTCCAGTGGCACTGCGGTCGTCTCGCCGCGGCGCGTCGAATGGCGGTGGTGGCGATCGACGACGACGGTCGGTGAGGTGGTGGTAGGGTGTCGTCGGAACTAGGGTTTAAGGCTTAGGGTTTGGGGAAGAACGGCTGTGGTCAGTGGTGATGGGTCGGTGAGAGTGGTGGCTGGGTGAGAGGGGAGTGAGGGGGTTTAAATAAAGGGTTGAGGCGGTCGGGGGGACAGCCGGAAAGGGAGGGGGCAAGCCGCGCTGGCGGTCATCGGTCAGCGGAGTGGGTGAGGGGAGAGAGAGTGTGGTCGTGGGGGGGAGGGGGTGTTTGGGTAGGTTAGCAATTAGGCCCCCTAGTTTTTAGGAAATTGCACAGAGGCCCTAGCGGTTGGAAAATGAAAATAAAAATTTGCATTCCACAATCTAAAACATTTAACTAATTGCAAAATGACTTCTAAACAATTCAAAAAATTACAGAATGAT
The DNA here is from genome assembly GCA_029216955.1 of Iris pallida. NCBI lineage: Eukaryota > Viridiplantae > Streptophyta > Magnoliopsida > Asparagales > Iridaceae > Iris > Iris pallida. The sequence goes on from JANAVB010014687.1 coordinate 1,271, forward strand.
AATTAAAACATTTAAATTAATGGCAAATGATATTAAAATATTTTAAAAAATTACAAATTGATATTTTAACATATAAAACTCATATAAAACTCATTTTAAAAATTCTAGAAAAATTCCTAAAAATCCTAATAATCATTTTAAGGCTAAATATGACATTAATAATTAATAAACATTTAATTAACTAAAATTGAAAAACAGGGGCTTACAAGTCTTCCCTCCTTGAAAAATTTTGTCCTCAAAATTCACAAGGATTGAAGATCCTACAACATTCTAACATAGCAAGTAATGCAACAAAATGGCTAAGGCTGCGATCGAAACTAACCTCTAAGGTATCAAGTGGGAACGGGTGGTTCCCTCGCAGCGGTTGGATCGAACAAGTAAGGGTATCTCTTCCTCATGTCCGACTCCCTCTCCCAAGAAGATTCATCTGGAGAGTGATAGCTCCAAGCTACTCGTACTAGGGATATAACCTTGTTCCTCAGCCTCTTCTCTCTCCTGTCTAATATCTCCACTGGCTGCTCAGAAACTGTAAGGCTCGGTCCAACCTCCAACTCTGAATGATCTAGCACATGACTGGGGTCTGGAACATATCTCCTCAACTGAGATACATGAAAGACATCATGAACTCCTGCTAGGTTGGGTGGAAGTGCAACCCTGTAAGTTACCTCTCCGATCCTGCCAAGTACCTCAAACGGCCCGATGTATCTGGGGCTCAGCTTCCCTCCTCGTCCGAACCGGATCGTCCCTCTAGTAGGTGATATCTTCACTAGCACCATATCACCGTCTGTGAACTCCATCGGCCTGCGACTAGCATCAGCCCAGTATTTCTGCCTATCCTGAGCTACTCTGAGCCTATCTCTGATCATCCCGACTTTCTCTGCTGCATCCGTGATCATCTCTGGCCCAAGCATAACTCTGTCTCCAACATCATCCCAAAAGAGCGGTGTGCAGCATCGTCGTCCATATAGCGTCTCGAAAGGAGACATACCGATACTGGCTTGTTAGCTGTTATTGTATGAAAACTCTACCAAGTGCAGATGGCTCTCCCAAGATCCTCCAAAGTCCAGCACGTAGGTCGTCAGCATATCCTCCAGTGTCTGTATCGTCCTCTCGGACTGCCCATCTGTCTGCGGATGGTACGCCGTACTGAACTTGAGCCTACTGCCCAACTCCTCCTGCAAGCTCCTCCAATAGTGGGATATGAATCTGCTATCTCTGTCTGACACGATGCTCACCGGCACTCTGTGTAGGCGAACTATCTGCTGCATGTATAGCTCTGCCAACTTCTCGGTGGAAATCCCCACCTTGAAGGGTATAAAGTGCGTACACTTCGTCAGCCTGTCTACGATGACCCAAATGGCATCCTTCCTTCCTTGGGAACGAGGAAGCCCTGAGACGAAGTCCATCGTAATATGTTCCCACTTCCACTCGAGAATGGGTAACGGCTGTAACAAACCAGCTGGCCTCTGGCGCTCTGTCTTGACCTGCTGGCAAACTAGGCATCTCGAGATAAAACGTGATACATCCCTCTTCATCCCGTGCCACCAAAGATGTTCCCGCAAGTCACGGTATATCTTGTTAGCACCAGGGTGAATAGAATATCTCGATCGGTGTGCCTCCTGCAAGAGTGCCTCTACCAGTTCTCCCTTTGACACGCACAATCGGCTGCCATGCCTCAAGGTTCCATCCTCTGCTATCGTGAAGTCATCCTGCAATCCAGCTAACGCCTGGGCTCGAAGTCTACGAAGGCTCTCATCTGTAGACTGTGCCTCCCTGATCTGCTCTATCAAACTTGACTGAATGTCAAGCGCCATCATCTGTATCACTGATCCTGGCCGAACTAGCTCGATAATGAGCTTCTCCAGATCCTTCCGCAAATGCCGATCAATCATCAGGTACCATGCCATCGGATGCCTGCTCAACACATCCGCCACCACATTTGCCTTTCCGGGGTGATACTATAAATCGATATCGAAGTCTTTCATCAACTCCAACCATCGTCTTTGCCTCATGTTCAGCTCTTTCTGCGTGAACACATACTTCAAGCTTTTGTGGTCAGTATAGATCTCCATATGCTCTCCGTATAAGTAATATTTCCATAACTTGAGTGTAAAGATCACCGCAGCTAACTCTAGGCCATGGATAGGATAATTCCTCTCATGAGTCCGTAATTGCCTAGATGCATAAGCAATCACTTTCCCATGCTGCTGTAGGACACATCCTAGCCCCTTCCCAGAAGCATCACTGTATATGGTGAAACCTCCAGAACCTGAAGGTAATGTCAGAACTGGAGCGGTCGTCAGCCTCCTTTTCAGCTCCTCAAACGCTGCCTGGCAGTCCTCTGACTAGATGTACTTTGCGTCCTTCCGCGTCAGCTTCAACATGGGTTCAGCTATCCTAGCAAAGTCCTGGACGAACTTTCTATAATAGCCTGCTATACCCAGAAAGCTCTTGATCTCTGAAACTGACATCGGAGCCTTCCATGTCTCAACTGCAGCAATCTTCCTGGGATCCACCGAGATTCCATCTCCAGTGACTACATGGCCGAGAAACTCCACTCGGTCTAAAAAGAACTCGTACTTCGGCAATTTGGCAAACAATATCTCCCACCTCAGAATCCCCAAAATTATCCGCAAGTGCTCTGCATGCTCCTCTGGCGTCTTCGAGTATATCAGGATGTCGTCGATAAACACTACGATGAACTTATCCAGATACTGGTAAAATATCTTATTTATCAAATTCATAAAGACAGCTGGCACATTTGTGAGACCAAATGGCATCACCAGAAACTCATACTGCCCGTACTTCGTGTTGAACGCCGTCTGCTGCCCTAACCTTCACCTGGTGGTACCCGGATCTCAAGTCTATCCTAGAAAACACCTTCGCCCCGCTCAACTGGTCGAATAAATCATCTATCCTGGGCAGAGGATATTTGTTCTTGATGGTGATGGCATTCAAGGCCTGGTAATCAATACACAACTGGACTGTACCATCATTCTTAGGCACAAAGAGCACTGGCGCTCCCTATGGAGAAGTACTGGATCGAATGAAACCCTTTTTCAACAGGTCATCAATCTGCTCTTTCATCTCTACGGCCTCCTTAGGATTCACTCTATAGCAAGCCCGGGATACTGGTGATGAACCCGGCACTAAATTTATGGTGAACTCCATATCTCTGTCAGGCGGAAGCCCTGGAAAATCCTCTGGGAATACATCCATAAACTCTCTAATGATAGGGTGTGGCGGTGCTATGTCCCCAACTGTCGCACAACAGTTCGGCTCTAGGCTGATCTCCGGCCCTGTCCTCCTGACACTGAATAGCGCTGTGCCTGGGGGACTGAACAAAATACTACCCTCATGACAATCTATAGATGCATGGGCATAGCTAAGCCAGTCCATCCCTAATATGATATCATAATCGGGGAGTGGTATCACAAAGAATCGTCCCCTGAACTCTCTCCCGGCTATAAAAATATAACATCTATAGATAGCTCTAATAGGCACTGGTCCTCCTCCTGTCATCACTCTACTAATCTCCGCAGTAGGTGAAGCTACTAGATGGTGTTTATGCATAAACTCTAATGATAGGAAGCTATGAGATACACCAGAATCAAACAAGCATAGAGCTAGAAAAGTATGCAAATAAATATGACCTGTGATGACGTCAGCTAAGTAATCTGGCTCCGAAACCTGCTCCGGCTCCGGCTCAAGGGCCAGGCTATAAACCTTCTCCTGAGGTCCCTTCTGCTGCTACAGATGCTGTCCAAACCTCTGCTGTTGAGTCGGGAGTGGTCCTCTAGGCTTCGCTGCTGGGCAGTTCCGAAGTTGATGGGTGGCAGACCCACAAACTAAACACTGACCCAACCTCTTCCTGCAGACGGCGAAGTCATGACATGGTCTTCCGCAGAAAGAACATATAGCTCCCTTCTGCTGCTGCTGCTGTCGGGGTCCCGGGGCTCTAACTAGCGGGGTCTGATGATGTGGTGTAGGGGGACGGTAAGTCTGCTGGGGTGGCATCGGTACTCTCTACTGGAAAGCCTGACGCTTGGACGGTCCCTCATGATGTACAGAAGTCGGCCTCTTGCTAGACAGAAGATGCTCCTCAATGCTCCGGGCCAACTCTAGGCTCTGGTAATAGTCAGTCGTACCGTTTGCCACTATAAGAATGCCAATGTCTGGAACTAGACCATGGCAAAACCTACGGGTCATCTCCTCTGGATCTGCAACCAGACTAGGAGCAAAACGGCTCAGGCGACTAAACTCTGCCGTATAGTCATCAACAGAACGGTTCCCCTGCTGGATGTTCTGGAATCGTAGCCCCATGGCTACTCTAGCAGTGGTCGAGAAGAATTTCTTCTTGAACTGGGTCTTGAACTGATCCCAAGTGGCTCTCCCTCTCGCAAACAATGCCTCATTCTGAAACCAAACCCCTGCCAAGTCTATCAGCAGAAATCCTGCTGCCTCGACCTGGAGGTCATCCGGCATCCTGACTCCTAGGAGCTTCCTCTCTACCGAATCTAGCCAGTCATCTGCTACTACTATGCCCTCAGTCCCTGAGAACTCCTTGGGATTCAGACCCATGAAGTCCTTGATCGTCCCCGCTCTCTGCCGTAGCTCTACAGGTGGTGGAACCACGGGACGTCCCTCAGAACGCTCCATGCTTTGGCGGAGTAGGGTAGTCTGCTCCTGATGGGTTGTTAGGAACCCCTGAATCAGAGTGAGCAGCTGGTTCCCGTCGAGTGTGATGGAAGCCTGGGTGGGTATAGTGATAGGGGGTGGTGGAAGTATCGGGGCCTGCTGGGACTGTGATGTGGAAGGTGGTGGAGGTATATGGGTCTGTGGATCTGTAGAGTGGGGAAATATGGTAGGTGGAGGTGGGGGTGTATCACTCAACTGGTCCGCTGACTGGATATGGAGTGCGCCATTCTCAGGTGTAACATACTGGCATGAATGAGTAAGCACCATCTAAATTACAATAAAAAGGACTTATAAGGACTTGTTAAAGTAAGCAATCATAGGCAAGAAAATCTAATTATAATAGCAAGCATGTGATATTTTCCTATGTTGCAATCCTAGCATTCCTCTAGGTGTTCTAAGCGTCATTCCTAATGTTGTCTAATTACCTTAAGTTCCTAATTGCAGGCATGCTTGGTACAATAACGTAACCAAACAATTTAGTCAGGACCTGCGTGGGCCACCACTAAAAACATGTCACGACCCGCTACCCAAATTGTTGGGCCAGGCCGAGTCATGCCCAGCCTACGTTTGATATAAAACGTAGTAAGCTATTCTAAAGACAACATAATAAGACTAAAATATGCTAACAGTTCTATAAGTGAATAAAAGTCATAAATGCTCCAAACACAAAAGTCGTATCATATAGTAAAATGTCCAAAGTACAAGTCTGAAATATAAAACTGGATACATGTCTAGTTACAAAGTATGTAGCCTAATACATGACTACTCTCAAAAGTCTAAAGCAAAAAGATAACTAAGCGAGGTTTCCCGCAGGAACATCCTCGTAAAGTAAAGCCGGGTCCTCGGCAGTAACTCCATAATATGTGTCGCAGAGTAACTCCTCTTCAGTAAGGACACCCGCAACGTTATCCTATCAGGACGGGAGCAAGTACTGAATCTAGCAAACTAGCATATGAAACATGGAAATAAACATAAGAGGAAATAACTGGAAACATGGCATCACACAATCTATCATGGCAAGGACACATATGTCATAGAGACAGATGTATATGTAATGTTTAAAACTGTAGCAGGTACGTGATCGGTCAATAGATGTACAAAGTGCTGGGGCACATGTAAATAAAATGTACATACATACAAGTATACAGGCATAGGTGTACCTCCGTACAGAAATGCTGGATAATGGCCTACGGCGTAGTATCATATAGAATGAAACTTTGCTCGGTACGATAATGGGGGCATGATCACGTACTCAACTACTAGTTTCCCCATAACCCATATTCTATCATGTGAGAGATACATAAAGACTGTTCTAAGTATGGTAGTAATAGAAAGTACAACATGTGATATTTTAACTTGCTACCCCAAGGATCAGCATTTAACATGGTGGGATTTGCAGTTCATTTATGTAACAATATGTAAAGTTTATAGAAAGTACTTGCCTCTAGCAAAGCAAAGCAAAACAAGCTGCGATAAAAGTGCTATAGATGTCCAGTAACTCGTCACTGTAGAAATAAATGCAATAACTTAGTTTTTATACTAAGCTAAAACGCTAAGACACTAATTTGTGAAACACGACTTGTGACTGGGCACCTAGCCAAAATGATGACTCTGGCATAGGAGACCAATGTGGGGTGACACACTACTTTAACTAACTTTCTAGGGTCTTTACACTAGTGAGGGGTGAGGTTCAACACGGCTAAAACTCAAAGTAACACAAAAAGTTACAAGTTGTAATTAATCAATAAATAAATCAAAAGATCACTGTGTTTCAATAATTTTTGAGATAGACAAAAAGCTTAATTTTACTTAAAGTAAAGTACCAAAATGATCCTTGTTAATCATAGAAATTTATTATAATTTTTCTGGAATTTATTAACCAGTACAAGTATTTTATAAAAATCAGTTTTCCTAAGTATAAAGAAAATAAGTTTTGGTTTCATATGCCAAACTAGTGGCAAAACTGTAAATTAAATACTATAAAAATTATACTAAATTAGCTAAATTAACATAGTATCTAAATACTATTTTTCCAGAATTTTAACAGTAATTTAAGTATTTTTAGAAATCTAAAAACAGTATTGCACACAATTGAAATTAAATAATTAATTATCTGCGTATTTTGTCCATGTATATAATTTGAACCAAAGTTCAAATACATGACCCAAGGCCATGAATCAAGTCCAATATGACTTGTACAGGTCTTGAATGTGTGAAAACACATTTGGGCCCAAAAACCCATGCTAGGCTTGGACACCAAATGGTTGCAGTAATTTAAATATACAAAAATACAAATTGGTAAAGTACAAATTAAATATTTATATAATAATAAGGTAAAATTATACAAAATGAATATATACATACCTATGTTAAAAGTACATATAGGTATATAAGAAAATACTTAATTGTAAAGTATATATACATATACAAACATTGTATACATATATATATTAATATATATATAATAATATATATACACATGAAAATATATACATATATACATATATGTATATAAATACAAATATATATATATATAAATTTACTAACTATAAAAATATATATACATATATAAAAATACTGCTAATATACAACATATACATATATATATACAAATATATGTATATACATATACATATATATATATATATATAAATATATATATATATATATATATATATATATATATATATATATATATATATATATATATATATATATATATATATATATGTATATATATATATAAACAGAAAAAGAAAAAGAAGGGAAAAGAAAAAGAAAAAGAATTAAACACAGCAGTAAGGGGGCTCGAACTCGAGCCAGAGCGCGCGGGGGGGGGGGGGGGGGGGGTGGGGGGGTTAGGCTAGGTCGGGCTGGCCAAGGGGTCAGCCCGACGGTTGTGTTAGGATTAGGATTTAGTTTAATGTTATTTAGGTTTTAAGCGTTTAAATAATAAAAAAATAAATATAAACACAGTCCTGTGTCCTGACAGTTAGGGACACAGGTGTCTCGTGTCTACACTCAGCACGACACGCACGATTTGATTCGGCCGTGTCCAAGCTTACCCAAGGATCACCCGTGTCCTGGCGAGTCACCCATGTGAATTCGAGACACAAAAAAAGAAGAAAACAAACTGACACGTACGTGTCCGACTTCTCAGAGGGGTTTCAAGAGCTGTGGACGGCGGAGGAGGCGCTGTGGTCGGGGCACTCCGGTGGCGCTGCGGTCGTCTTGCCGCGGCGCGTCGAATGGCGGTGGTGGCGATCGACGACGACGGTCGGTGAGGCGGTGGTAGGGTGTCGCCGGAACTAGGGTTTAGGGCTTAGGGTTTGGGGAAGAACGGCTGTGGTCAGTGGTGGTGGGTCGGTGAGAGTGGTGGCTGGGTGAGAGGGGACTGAGGGGGTTTAAATAAAGGGTTGAGGCGGTCGGGGGGGCAGCCGGAAAGGGAGGGGGCAAGCCGCGCTGGCGGTCGTCGGTCAGCGGAGTGGGTGAGGGGAGAGAGAGTGTGGTCGTGGGGGAGGGGGGTGTTTGGGTAGGTTAGCAATTAGGCCCCCTAGTTTTTAGGAAATTGCACAGAGGCCCTAGCGGTTGGAAAATGAAAATAAAAATTTGCATTCCACAATCTAAAACATTTAACTAATTGCAAAATGACTTCTAAACAATTCAGAAAATTACAGAATAATAATTAAAATATTTAAATTAACTGCAAATGATATTAAAACATTTTAGAAAATTGCAAATTAATATTTTAACATATAAAACTCATTTAAAAATTATTTTAAAAGTTCTAGAAAAATTTCTAAAAATCCTAATAATCATTTTAAGGCTAAATATGACATTAATAATTAATTAACATTTAATTAACTAAAATTGAAAAACAGGGGCTTACAGCACCGGTGGTACAAGTAATAGATTTGAACGATTTTTGGTGGACCTATTACCCTTTTGTGCACCTGTGGTGCGAGTAGTTGATTTTGAAACAAAACCTAACAAAGATAATATGGACGTAATAGGTTCAGTGGCCTTAACACCGTAACTTTATCCCAGATTGGGTACTGGTGTTAAGTTATGAGATTATCTATATCAGCGGTAATGTGGACGTGATATACGACAATCAAAACCAGGAAGTTTGCTCAGAGGCGACAAAGAGAACCCGACAGACTCCGACGGGGTGAAGCATTATAGTAGAAGTTCAGAGGTATCAGTATACATGACTTGTCACCCAGGGAGATGCGATGTGAATCCCCTCAGAGCTAGTAGAGTGTAAGTTCAGAGGTACTTGGTGTACATAACTCGACAGTCTAGGAGATTTAGTACGAGCATGTCTTTAAGCATAGTACTCTTTTAGGAACTTACCGTTTATGGGCATCATAAGCAAGTCTCCATTTTGTTTTGCGAGCCGGTATGCACCGTTGGAGAATACGGACTCGATGACAAATGGGCCCTCCCATTTGGGCTGGAATTTGTCGACAATTTTGTAAGTCATGACCATCGGTCTGCGAATGGCCAAGACGAGATCGCCTACTTGGAATATTCTCTGCTTGACTTTCTTATTGAAGGCTCAAGAGATGCGTACTTGATAGAGCTCGATGCTTTGTTGAGCTTGTAAACGCTTCTCGTCTAGGACTTCCAGTTCTTGTAGCCGTCGACGGTAGTTATCGTCCGACGTCAACCGGTAAGTAAGGGCCACGCGAAGCGAGGGGATCTGGATCTCCAATGGGAGAACTGTCTCGCTTCCGTAAACCAGAGAGAATGGTGTATTTCCTGTAGCCGTCCGAATTGTAGTGCGGTACGCCCATAAGCATTCACCCAGCTTTTCATTCTAGTCGTACTTATTTAAAGACACACACTTTTTGAGAAGCTTGATTATGGTCTTATTAAAAGCTTCAGCCAGACCGTTAGCCGACGGGTTGTATGCCGTTGAAGCCACATTCTGAATCCGATTTTTGTCGCAAAATTGATAGAAAGCATGGCTTGTAAACTACGGACCATTGTCGTGAATAATCGTCCGGAGTAGTCCAAAACGATAGATGACGTGATATTTTACGAAACTAATAACGTTTGATGTCTTTACCTCTGCAAGTGGAACAACTTCTGCCTACCTGGGGAAGTAATCAGTGATTGCAAGTATAAACCGGTATCCCTTGGATGACGGCGGGTTGATTGGGTCGATAATATCCATTCTCCATGCTTCAAATGGCCAAGATGCCACTGTTGGGTGCAAGAATTTGGATGGTTGATGTATGAAATCTGCTTGGATCTGACAAGCCCTACAATTCTTTGCATAATCGACCGTATCTGCTACCATCGTAGGCCAGTAATAGCCCATCCGGCGGAGACGGTCCTGCAACTTTGGGCCAGGTTGGTGAGCCCCGCAAACGCCATCGTGAGCCTTGCGTAGCGCTTCTTTGGCTTCCGTATTTAATTGGCAGCATAGCAGTAGTCCGTCGTGGGATCATCGATATAGCATTTTTGTTTCTGTATCATAAAAGAATCTGAGAGAACGCCTTCTGATTGAAGTTGCTTCTTTCACATTCTCCGACATAATTCCGTAAACTGCAAAGTCGCTGAACGAGAGTCTCTAGTCTTGTATGTCATTGATTATCTGGGTGGAGTAACTCGTACCTAGTTGAACGTTATTTTTAAGATAGACCAGCTCATGGCCTGTCACGTCGACTAGATGATGAGCATGATTTGGAACTGCCAAAGAAGTGACAGGGCCTGCTAGGGCGTCAGCTTCAATATTTTAGAGCCTAGGAACATGCTCTATAAAGAACCCCTCCAAGTTTGCAATGATGGTAATCGCTGTCTGATAATAAGGAATCAGGTCCTCGTTGCGGACCACGTATGAGCCTCGGATTTTATTAACAATCAACTGCGAGTCGCCATACACTTCTAGGTATTCGACCCCCACTTCTTTTGCAAGTCGAAGCCCGATGACCAGAGCAATATATTCGACCATATTATTTGAATAGGGCTCTGTGAGAGTGTACGCCCGATAGACTACCAATCTAGAAGGAGAAATTAATACTATCCCGCCTCCAGCGACGATATCACCTTGGGGCCTCGTTCTTGATGTACCATCAAAGAACATTCGTCAAACGACATCATGTGAAGTCATGTTTGAGTTGATGACTTCGTCTGGGATTTCTTCATAAATTCTGCATGTTTTTGAGCCTGGATCGGCTGCTAAGAAGTCGGCCAAGGCTTGACCTTTGATGGCCTTCTGCGGAACAAAAACCATGTCGTAGGGGGACAACAGTATCGCCCAGGTGGCCAAACGAGAACTGAGTGCGCCTGGCTTGGTCATGAGAACCCTGAGGGGGTTGACTCGTGAGACCATATGGATGGTCTGTCCTGTCACATAGTGTCGTGTTTTCTGAATGGCGAATACCAAAGCCAGGCGTTCCTTCTCCATGGCAGTGTACCTATACTCCACCCCTACCATCACTCGGCTGAGGTAATAGATGGCTTTTTCATGCCCCACGTCGTTGTTCTGTGATAATAAAGCGCCAAAGGAGTGTTCCATTGCTCCTACATAGAGCAGGAAGGGCTTTCCAGCGATCGGGGCTACCAGAACTGGCGGATTTGATAGGTATTCCTTAATGTCATTAAAGGTGCATTGACATTCTTCATTCCCTATGAAAGAGATGCCTTTCTTCATGAGTTGTGTGAATGGTTGACATCATCTTGAGAGGTTAGATATGAACCTCCTAATGTAGGCTAGTCTTCCCTGAAGGCCTCGGAGTTCGTGGAGGTTCCTTGGTGGACTCATCTCCATGATTGCCTTTGTCTTATCGGAGTCTATGTGAATGCCCCGGAAGATAATGACAAGGTCCAAGAATTTTCTACTGGACACACCCAGGAAGGATTTGGTAGGATTCATCTTCAGATTGTGCGCTCGCATGAGGTCGAACACTGTCCTCAAATCATGTAAGTGGTCATCCTTGGAACAGCTTTTGATGACAATGTCGTCAATATAACACTCCACCGTCTTGCGTAGGTGGTCTCTGAAGATGACACTCATAGCTCGTTGATATGTAGCACCGGCATTTTTTAGGTTACAAAAGTTATAGCTCGTTGATATGTAGCACGGGCATGACTGTGTAACAATATATGCCGATCGGTGTTCGAAATGACATATGCTTCTCATCATCAGAAAATATTTTGATTTGATTGTATCCCGAAAAGCCATCCATAAAGGACATGTGCTCGAAGCCACATGTATTATCGATCATTATGTCTGTGATGGGAAGAGGGAATTCATCCTTAGGACATGCCGCATTCAGGTTACAGAAGTCGATGCAAATTCGGATCCTCCTATTCTTCTTGATGACGGGTACTATATTAGCTATCCAGTCTGGGTGTTGTTCCTCGCGAATGAAGTCGCTAGCTATAAGCTTGTTTACTTCAGTTTCGATAGAATTCATGATGTCTGGACGAAACCACCATTGCTGTTGTTTGACTGGTTTTGCGTTTGGATGAATATTGAGCTTATAAAGCGCGATCTCTGGGTTTAGCCCTGGCATGTCTTCATAGCTCCAGGCGAAGACGTCAATATATTCTCTGACGAGTTGTAACAGCGACTCCCGCTCGTCGTCCGTCGGGCTTTTACTGATGAAGATTATCTTTGAGTAGGATTCGTCATCGAGGTCAACTTGCATGACCTCATCGTCAGTAGAAGGGTCTCGTTGTTCAAAGTGCTTCTCCTATTGTGCATCCAGCTGTTGGATCCATGGCTCCAATTCAAGGAATTCGGGTAGATCTTCGTCTTCTTCCTGAATGTCAGCGGATGCCATGTTGGCAGACGATGTCTGCCTGAATATATCCCCAATACTATCATCGGAATCGTAAGTGGGTGATTCGGATGAGTGAGAATGCCACTCGCATTCCTCATCGGAGCTTTCGGACGTTGGACCTGGTGTAACATAACCTACACCATATCTGGACTTGCTGTAATAATCCCAAGGTTTCCCAGTCGGGACTGGAAACTACAGAAGCGATCGCCGATCGTTGCCATAGTTCAGGCCTGGGGTAGTCTCCATGTCATACTCCTGCTTTTGCATGAAGTACTTGGCTCGGGAACTATATAGGTAGAACGACAATCTTCCAGTGTCGGGTTCGAGATCGATCTCTTCTGGCATAAATGGTTGATGACCTTCTTTTCGGTCAAAAATGATTGTGTGATCGCCTTTTCTTCTGCCTGGGACTAGGAAGTAGGCATCCCTAATGGAAGTAAGTCGGTTTGCGGTATAGACGGTTGTCACCTGTGTATGCAGGTTAATTTCCAGACCATGCTCCATAGCATACATCAGATTAAGCTTATTGCGCTCAGGATAGTTCAACGACAACCTTTTATTGATCAAATAAGGTATATTGTCTAGAAGAATTACATAATCGACAGAGGGACTATCAATATGTGCAACCAGATATTTTGCCAGTTCAGCCTCATCTTTAGCTACCCCCTGCGTAACCAGAGGCTGGGGCGATGTCCTGGGCAGCTTGCCCACCAAGGGTTCCGCTGGTGGCATCGGCTTGTCTGAGGGTCTCAGATCAACACTTGGCTGTCGGCTCGTCTTGGGGAGACGGATAACCATCGGCTCGACAGAGGACCTTGCATCTTTCTTTCACTTTTGATTGGATTTCGGCAATCGGATTACCATCGGCTCCACAGAGGACCTTGTATTTTCCATTCGCCTTTGATTAGATTTTGGCAATCGGATCACCATTGGCTCCTTGATGGGTTTTGGCTCCTGGCTAGACCTCAGGAGTCGGATGACCATCGGTTCCAATTGCACTGTTGGGGCGGGGGAACCGAGCACTTCTTTATGCAAAGTTGTGACAAGGGGTACAGCTTTATCTGGTTTGTGGGCCTGAAGACGGATTTTCAGAGGTTCCTCTGACCCTGTTGTGGCCTCCAGTTCATTTTGTGTCCCCATGTCAACTATGTGCTGTTTAGATTTCTCATATAGATAAGCCTCAGACGAATAGTAAGACTCAACCCCTTTCAAGGGATCGATTTCGACGAATTTCGTCTTTACGAAGCCGTGCTTACTGACATACTTGACGCACTGGTGGAGGGTGGACGACACGATCATATAGTCATGTATCCATGGATGCCCCAAGAGGATATTGTAGGATGTATCTGTGTCTATGACGTAGCAGGTAACCTCCGTCATCAGGTCGCCGATATGATATTTCAAGCGAATCTTTCCTAGGGGATAGCTTTTTCCCAAGTTAAAACCGCTAATGGCAGTGTTGGTCGATGCTAGTCGGTGCATAGGGATACCTAGGAGTTGAATCAAGCTTTTCGGGTGATACTTATTGACGAGCTAGGATCGATATGCATCCGATCCACCTTGATGTCGCCTATGTATCCAGTGTAGTACAAAGGGCGATCATGCAAGTTGGTTTTGATTAACATGTCCTGTGGGATAAATACGAAGTTGGGTATTACATCTGCACAATTGCTACCCTGGAGATCTGCTGACGAGTCTTCCCTTGCAGGCTTGACCTGAGCTAAGTAGGCGTCAGCATCCTGGAGTGCTTCGCTCAATGCGACGCAAATATACTTGGAGAGCCTTAGGAGCTCGTATAACGACAACTTTGCTAATGTATTAGCCAGTTGTGTTAGTATGTCAAAGTTGTAAGGTCTCCCCAGCCTCTGAGGTGTGTCCTTACGGAGTGGCTTGTCGAAGCGGATTTCCTTCGGCTTGGATTTGTCTGCCGGTGGAGGCTAAGATGGTCCCGGAACATCAGTAGCAAGCAGCATTGTCGGCTGAGGGTCCTCGACTGAATTATCCAGAGTGGGCTGGAATTGTGCGCCAGACCGGGTAACAACGGCCGCCGCCTCTTCAGCTTTGGCCGAGATTGTGTGGCAGGATCTGGACTTCCCGCCCTTCTTTTTGCTATTTGAGGATGGTACCGCCTGGGTAACTTTGGGCACTAAGTCCGGGTGGACCCACAAGACCTCTCCTTGTGACGTGGTGAGAGGCACCAATCCAGTCCTCTGGTCCAGGACATGTGGAAGGTTAGTACCTCCAGCGTTGCTCGGGGAACGAGTACTACCCCGTCTTGAGTTTTTGTTGAGAGAAAGTTGCCGAACTGAACGGATACCATGTTTGCAGCCACAGTAACCTCTTCAAAATCTAGCAACAGAGCATTGGAGTTGATGAGGTTCTGGATGTACTGCTTTTAATGTGAAGCACTCCTGCGTGGGGTATGGACATAGCGGTGGAAGTGACAATACTTTGGATCATCGATCTCTACCACTAGAGGCTCGTGCTCTACATCACAGAGTTGGATCCTACCCGTCTTCAGGAGCTTGTCGAAGATAGGCTTGACATGGCTATCTTCAAAAGAGTATGTTATCTCCTTGGGCTTCGGAACTTCTGCTTACTTTTGTTCAGGCTTTTTGGTTGTACCAGCGACCATCTCCTGTTTGCCATTGGTGTCTCGGTTATTGGTGGTGCCGCCACTATTGTTGTTATTGGAGGTAGTACCAGGACATTTGTCCTTGTCCTCTCCATCTGGATGTGTAATCCTAGTTGGCGAGCCTTCTTTAACTTTGCCTCCGCATTTGTAGCGCTTATGATGAAAGTCGTCTAATCCATGAATTGATCTTCGCCCATCTAGAAGCTGATTACAGGGAGTAACTTTTTTTGGCAGATTTCAATCAAGGAGTTTTTCGGATTGCCTTGGGGCAATCTCATCACGGTTTGGCGAAACTGCTCGATGTAGTTTCTCGTTATCTTTCTTTCTCCCTGAACGACGTCCATGAGAGACGACATTGTCACATCATGCCCTACTTCGTAGAACCTTTCCAGGAATATGTGTTTGAAGCCGACAAAGGAATGGATGCAGTTGTCCGGGAGATTGCGGTACCAGTCGAACGCAATTCCCTCCAATGCTTTGACAAATAGTCGTATGATGATGGCGTCATTATGCGGCAAGTGGTCGGTTGTGACCTCAAAATAATTCATGTACCGATTAGCAGAGGTCTTCCCGTCATATGAATCGATATAAATGGTTTATACCGAACGTCTCTCCATGCAATGGGATATAGCTGCCGTATTCTGAGGTCCCGGAAGGAATCTCGGGCATTGAACATTGCTCGAAGCTCCTGAACTTCTCTTCTTACCTCCCTGGCCTCGTCTACAGTTGAGGGAGCAGATATTCCAGAAGGATTGTCGCCCAGAGGAGGAGCTGTCATGTTTGAGTCCGCGTTGACTGCGGGACCCAAACTTGTTTGTCTAGGTGTCCTTGCTGGTTGAGCCGGCAAGGCAACCTTGATCTCGTCTACTGACTTAACCAAGGTTAGGATCAGGGCTTCAAGCACTTTTAGACGTTGTCGATCACTAGGCCCTTCGTAATCATCTTCTGCCATAAATACTGTCCGCACGTAGGGAGAGACGGAAGGGACCGTAGAGGATATACTTTTTGTGTCGTACCCTCGTACAGAGAAATCGTCAGGGAACGTCGGAATATCCTCATCCTCGGACTCGGAAGGGGTACTATCCCCTAAGTAGGAAGCTGCGTTGGCGAAGGTGGTCACCCTCGAGGACGTCCAAGTCTGTTGCATAATTCCGATAGATAGCTACCCCCTACATATTCTCTTGGAATACCGGGTTGTTGCATATATTCAGGGGACTACCACCCCCGGCTTCGGTCACCCCCAGGGACATCGAGGATGAACCCCCGAGTATTGGAAGCTTCTTTTTTTAAACGAGTGCCTAGGTATACACCCCCCGTGGTCTTGGGCAGCAATCCTCCAGATGAGAGTTTCCTTACTGTGCTAGCTGAGGTTGCCTAACTGGAGGAGCCTATTTTCTTTCCTCCCTTGCCGGCAGGAACCTTTCGAGTCGAATTATAGGAGGCGAAAGTAAATTCCTCATCTCCCGACATTTGTACTTCTTTCTCGAGTTGTCGTCGGACAGGTGCTGGCTGGTGCAGTCGCTGGAAGACGTATTGCCGGTCTTTAGGTGCTGTCGACTTGTTGCAGCAGCAGTTGATGACGACTTGGATACAGTGACGTCCTGAGGGCTTACCGCATGCCAAGGTCGCCTCTTTCTTCTTGCGTTTATGGATGAGCACTTCTCGCAAGTCGAGAGCAGATTGATCTACCTTTGCATCCGTTCTGTGGGCCGGGATATCCCGGGCACACGGGTGCGTAGGTATCATATTTGCTCCCTGATCTGAGACTAGTAAAAGCACTTACTCTAGATCATTGTTGGAAGACTCTTGGGATCTACCTTGTCCGTTTGCCGTCGAGGGCTGGATGTGGGAGGTTCTGTACAACTTTCCATCAGAGGCCCGCGTAACGACTAACGGTACCCGCTGACGGTCAGCAGATTGGACAGTTGGCTAGGCTTGTTGAGCCCGTACTGCCCTAGACTTCTTCGACTTAGCACCCAAAGGTGCATAGTAGAAAGAGTCCAACTTGGAATATTTAATGTTCTCTGCGGGCCGCATGGGGTTTGGCCCGCATGAGATGCGATCGAAGACGAAGCTTCTGTTGGGGTCGCATGGGGCACCCTGCCAGGATCGTCTGCCGCATAGGCCGCCTGCCTGCAGCCGCCGCTCTTATACGGCCTCTTCTTTGACCACATGGATTTCCCTAATGCCCCCGATAGTCCAACATCTTAGTGTATTCCTCTGCCGGATTCGGGGACAGCGGGGTCCTCTACAGTTTGAAGTGAGACCGCATGTGAGCTTTGGTCGCCGTCTTGAGTGGAAAATGGAGTTCCTTCCAGAGCCTGGCGAGGGGCAGTGGTCCTAGGCCTTTGTGTCCTGTGGGCTCTTTTTAGATTGGCTCGCTTCTGTGCTGGACTGGTGCTCCCATCGAAGAGAATTTCCTCGAATGCTTGTTGGTCAAAGCGAACAACAAGCGTCTGCTGCGTAGAGGCGAGCTTGGACGTGTCGGATTGCTTCACCAGTTTCTCATCAGTGGAGAAAAAACTCCCTAGCAGAGTCGCCATCGTGTTTGCCATTAATTATCAAAACAAAAACTACAGAGGAACTGAACTTGATTGCAAACTTCGCAAGTACAAAAGAGAGCCTAGAAGAAAATCCTAGAAAACAATCTAACTATAATTGTTTATTTTTGATTCTGGGGGTGACGATGGAGGCTCGAAGAAGTGTAGAAACTCTGCTTACTCCTTGGACTATCAGACGCAGTCTTTGCTCTTGAGAAAATTGCTAGCCCTTCGCATGGGTGTGATACCCTAGTATTTATAGAGGCTTCTGGATGAGGCATATTTTGGGCCGCATAAGTGGTCAAGTAGCCACGTGGCCGTAACATCGCACCAAGACCCGGTCTTCAGTGGCCAGCTGGGTGTCTGTTGATACTTTTTTGTTGCAACATATCTGGATGGTTCAAGACTTTGTCAATTCGACACGTGTCCTACCACGAAAATCTGTTGAGGGAGTTTGGAGAATTTTGGACCGCATAATTAAGGCTTATGCGGCTCGAAAGTAGGTCGCAGTCTCCCTTGGCCGCAGGACATCCCTGCTTCATCTTGGCCGTATAGTGGTCTCAGGGGCATTCTATCTGCGACTCGAATTAACTTGGCCGTAGAGTTGTCATAGGAGCCTTCCTTTTACGCCCGGATCAGCTAGTCCGCAGAGTTGACATAGGTGCCTTCCTTTACGGCCCGGATCACCTATACGCAGAGTTGACATAGGAGCCTTCCTTCTGCGGCCCGGATCAGCTAGTTCGCAGAGTTGACATAGGAGCCTTCCTTCTACGGCCTGAATCATCTAGGCCGCATAACGCCTATGCGGTCTATATTTTTATGTTTCTATAGGGCCCAGGTGGTGCTGGCCTCTGGTGTCATGACCCGCACCCAGTGTAGGGGAATGAAAAGTGGGTACGTCCAGCCTACACCACAGTGTCGGTGGTAGAATGCTGTCCTAGGTCACATATATCTAACAATTATAAGGTACCTGTATAATATATACTCTCTGAATGGAGGACAATACAGAAATGTACAACTCAATCACAGCTAAGGTAGAAGTACGATAAGATAAATAGATGAAAGTCAACAAATGAAATACAACAGGAGAAGAAGTCTAAGTGTCTAAGATAATATCTCCACAACATCCTAAATAACAACAATATCCCAAATAAATACATAATGTATCCAAAATAAGACAAGACAATAAAGTAAGATAACTAGTCTAGCTAACTAGCCTAGACTATTGGGGTAATATCCTCTGCAAGGAATGGGTCCTCCTGGGAGTCAGCTCGGTGTCATCTAGGCCTGCTTCGTAGTACGTAGGACAGAACTCCTCAATGTCATCTGTAACATTTCAACAGTCCAGTCAGGACAACGAACATAATACATCTCACGCAGTTCATATCATGATAGGAAATGTAAGCATGCTATAGAGTAAGATACATGAAATGCTGAAGAATATACATGAAATAAAAGAGATGACTGTAAGAAAATATCTACTATAAGTAAAGAACTATTAGTGGATAGTGAGGTAGAGTACAAGATAGACATGTGAACGGCTTAATTTGCACATGATTATACTAAAGAGTTTGCACATGATTATACTACTTTGGAATTGTTCATATGACCATTTATACTCCCCCGTACCCCAATCAATACACAAAGATCCAGACAAGTTATGTTATTGTACATGATTTCACATGGGGGCCATAAATGGGTGCACATGAAGTATACATGAGGGGCTCTGTGAACATGAGAGTACATGAATCACAAAATGCACATGAATAATGAAAACACATAAATACATGATGTACGTGAAAAGCACATGACATGACGTATCCCGATGCTCCTGAGGGGGATAACATCTCATGAAAGGATCCATATAGTACCAATCCGTGTTAACAATGTGACAACATCAAGTCAAGTAATCTAGAGCATAAATATAAATCCTAACAAGTATGAAATGGTCAAAGAATGTACTCGCCTGATATCCTGAGTGTCCAATGAGTATAGATGTCCAAACAGAGTAGATGAGTCCTATTGAGATCAACACAGGTCACAACATGTCTGGAAAGGTAATATTGAACATTACAATACATTCTATATAATTTCTAGGTCATTCTAGACTAAAGTCAACTCTTGGTCAACTTATAAAGTCAAACTAGGTCAACCAAGCTATTCTAGGTCTAATCCTAGTCTAACAAGTCTTTTTAGGCCTAACCAAGCCTATACTAGCAATCAAACACATTACCAAGCCAAAATAAACCACACAAGTCTATATACTATACCTAAATACATGTATACATACATGTATACATACATACATTATATGTATTCTTATATTACATCGATATATTACATACATTATATATTCATGCATTATATTATATATGTATTCATATATGCATTCATACTACATACAATACCTTGCATTACACTACAAGTACACATTCTTACATGCCTACATACATATTTTACATATCATTATATAGGGTGAGTGAACTTGTGTATAGTGTTCATGGCAAGGATGAGTGAACATATTATAAGTGTCAAGTTTTAATGTATAACTGTGTGTATGTTGTGTTAACAAAGTTGTGGCAGTAGTGATAGGGGGTGTGTGTGTGTGGACAGTGAGTGATAGGGTGTGTGTGTGTGTTGTGGATAGTGAGTGATAGGGTGTGTGTATGTGGACAGTGAGTGATAGGGTGTGAGAGCATGATAAATTGTGTGCCACAAGGCAGTTGTGGGTGTGTGTGTGTACAAGGTTGTGGCAGTGGTGATAGGGTGTGTGTGTGTCAACAAGAGAGTTCAGTTGTGTAAAACAAGGGCCTTTAAGTATAGGTTCAGTTTTGTGTCAATAAGAGTTACAGTATATAGTGAGGGTGTAATGTAACATGGCATTTGATTCAACATTCTCAGGTTCACAACAGTTTGCAGATTACCAAGTTGAAATCCACCAACTCAGAAAACCTATAACCTAAACTCAGCAACACAAACAATATGTCAATGTATAATGTATTCAGCTCAAACTCAGGAATTTGTACAAAGTGTCAGCCTTACACATAATGTGGGTATCCAGTGTTCGATTACCCTAAAATTGAATCAAAACCATATCTCAGTCGAACCCAATATGCAAACATACATCCCAGATATGTATACATACTGAAACATAATAATTAACATTTTAATATCATTTTAAAACATTAACATTTCCATTCGAACACTGCTCAGTATAGGATTTTGCTACTCGAATACAAACAACCCAAAATTAGTGAAAACCTAAATTAACATCAAATTTATATGTGACAGTGATTTACAGACATGCATTCGTGTCCAAGGGGTCTAAACATGTCCAAACAAGTGGACACGAGGTGTCCAAAATATACAAAATAGGGTGTATTAGACCCTGTGTTAGACAGGCTCGTACAGCCATGTCGACACGATTTGGACACAAAATAGTGTCCCAGTATCCTCGTGCTCGTGTACACGTGTAGAGGGGATCTAGTGCTAGGAGTCTAGCACCCTGACATGAGTCATCGTCGTGTCTGTGCGTGACACACTCACGTGTCAGTCGAAGAAAATTGTCAGTGCGGTGCAGTGAGAAGTTAGTGCGATCGAGATTTCTCTTGATCCTCTCGACGAGATTGCCTCAAACTTCGTGTGCATGCTGTCAGTGTTTGCCCGCACCCATACACCAAATTTTAGGTATCAGGGTGCCATATCGTGTCCGCTAGGACACACGAGTAGCAGGGCACCGAATATACTGCTCGTGCTGCATGTCCATGCCAATTTTGGACACAGACACGACCCAAAATTATGCATAGTCCTTACGAAAAATGATACATACATATAGATCTACAATTTTGTAAAATTAGTTTTTGAAAACAGCAATAAAAACTTTATGAGGTATTACGACACATAGGCATAGCCACTGATATGTGTCCGATACGACACCAAACCAAATTCATTTCCTACCAAACTACACCTATAGCTAGGGCACACCTAGATGTATGCATCTATGGAAAGAAAACAGAAATTAAAAAGGATTTAGGCATTTACTATTAGGAGAGATTCAATCGAAAAGCCCCAAATGAGAAGTCCTCCTCTAATGGCCAAGTGAGCTCCAAACCTAGCAAGAAATCTCCTTTCGGCCTCTACTCCAGAAATGACCTCCAATGCAAGTGAGTGAGATCAATTTGGTGGAGGAATGGTGAGATTTGATGATTTGGGGAAGAACTATTATGGTTTCTAAAGAGGGATTTCTACAAGAGGCAAGTATACACTAAGAGACATTGTATAGGGATTGGGGTCTCCCTATGGGCTGCTCATGGCCGGCCACAGTAGGTTAGGGTTAGGGTTTCTAAAGAAAATGGCCATGGGCCTCGTACACTAGCTAGTTGTCTCAACTATCTAGCTAAAAGCCCAATAACACTTAACATCCAATCTCCTTATGAAACCTAGCCATACTCAAGTCAACTTGAGTCAACTTAAGTTAAATAAGGGTCCAACACCATTCTACCATGCTAATTAAGTCACCAAGGTCAAAGTCAAACTCTAGGCTAGTCTCTATAGTCTTAACTAGCAAAAGTCAAAAATCACAACACCAATGCAATAAATAATAAATAATTCACAAAATTAAAATGACCAAAATACCTCAAACTAAAATATGGTAGTGACAAATCTACCCTTCTTAAAAGAATTTCGTCCTCAAAATTGAAAGGTGAAACTGAACTGATGAGAAGGATAGACAATCAAACCTCAAAGTCCAAAAAGATATGGGTATCGCTCGCGCATCTCATCCTCCCGCTCCCAGGTAGACTCTCCTAGAGAATGATGCCTCCATGCGATACGAACCAAGGGTATCACCTGGTTCCTCAGAACCTTCTCTCGTCGATCCAAAATCTCCACAGGCTACTCTGGATAGCTAAGAGTGGGTCCAACCTCAATTTCTGAGTGATCGAGTACATGGCTAGGATCTGCCATATACCGTCTCAACTACGACATGTGGAATACGTTATGGACTCCCACTAATACAGGTGGCAAGTCTAGCCTGTAAGCCACGTCATCGACTCTCCTGCTGATCACGAAAGGTCTGATGAAGCGCGGGCTAAGCTTCCACCTCTACCAAAATGTATCGTACCACGTGTCGGAGATATCCTCAAGAAAACTAGATCTCCAACCTAATAACAAACAAGGTCTCAACTAATATATTCAAACATGATCAAACAAAATCACAAATAAAACAACTCCTAATTCAAATCCTATCCCTAAGATGTACCTCAAACTCCAAAGGTCTACGGTGGCTATCGGCCCAGTGCCGATGTCTGTCCTGCGCCACGCGAAGCCGATCTCTGATGAGCTTCACCTTCTTGGCTGCATCCACAACCATCTCAAGTCCCAATAAAGCTCGCTCTCTAACGTCATCCTAAGACAAGGGTGTACGACATCTGTGCCCGTACAGTGCCTCGAATGGTGACATCTCAATGCTGGCCTGAAAATTGTTGTTGTATGCAAACTCCACTAAGTACAGGTGATCCTCCCAGGATCTTCCAAAATCCAAGACACAAGTCTGCAGCATGTCCTCGAGTATCTGAATAGTCCTCTCGATGTCCGTCCATCCGTCTGAGGGTATTATGCAGTACTAAACTTGAGCTGAGTGCCCAAACTAGTCTGCAACTCTGCCAGAAATAAGTAAAGCGACTATCCCAATCTGATAATGCTTACCAAAACTTTGTGTATCCTGACAATCTGTCGCATATACATCTCTACTAGCCTCTCAGTAGACACACCCACTTTAAATGGCAAAAAGTGAGCTGATTTGGTCAACTTGTCTACGATGACCCAAATCGCGTATTTCCTCCTGGTATACGCGACAATCCAGAAACAAAGTCCATCGTGATGTGCTCCCACTTCCACTCTGGAATGGGCAATGGCTGCAACAAACCTCTGGCCTCTGCCTCTCTGCCTTGACCTGCTGACAGACCAAGCATCTGGTTACGAAGCGAGCTATCTCCCCTTCATCCCATACCACCAAATATGCTCCCTCAGATCCCTATACATCTTGTTGGCACCTGGATGTATAGAGTACTGAGATCGGTGGGCCTCCTGCATGACCTGCTCCTGAAGCTCTTCGCTGGGCACACACAGTATGGAACCGTGCCTCAATGCGCCATCCTCTGCCAGAATAAACCATCATCTACCAATCATGCTCGAACCTGCTCTCGGATACACCGCAGAGCAACATCCTCGATCTGAGTCGACTTGATCCTCTCTATCAAGTCCGACTGAACCTGAAGGCCCTATATCTGTATCTGAACTCCTGGCAACCACCTCGATCACTAGGCTCTCCAAATCTGCTAGCAAGTGACGATCTATCGTCAAACACATGGCTGTCGGATACCTACTCAAGGCATCGAACCATGTTGGCCTTCCTGGGTGATACTGCAAGGAAATGTCGAAGTCCTTTATCAACTCCAACCATCTGCACTGCCTCATGTTAAGCTCTTCTGTGTAAACACATACTTCAAGCTCTTATGATCTGTAAAGTCTCCATCCGCTCTCCATATAAATAGTGTTTCTATAACTTCAAAGCAAATATAACTGCTGCCAACTCCAAGTCGTAGGTAAGGTAGTTCTTCTCATGGGGACGTAACTGCCTGGAAGCATAGGCAATCACCTTCCTATGCTACTGCAAGACACAACCCAAACCCTTTCCTAAGGTGTCACTGTAGATAGTGAACCCTCCTGATCCTGATGGCAATGTCAGAATCAGAGCTGTTGTCAGCCGTTCTTCTTCAACTCATCAAATGCGATTTGACACTCCTCTGACCAGGTAAACTCTGTGTCCTTCCGGGTTAGCCTAGTTAATGGCTCTGCAACCCGGGAGAATCCTGTAGAATCTCCTATAGTAGCCTGCCAATCACAAGAAGCTTCTGATCTTCCTACTAAACTCGGTGTGTCCAAGCCTCAACTGTCGTGATCTTCTTTGGGTCAACTAATATCCCATCTCCAGTCACCACATGACCCAAGAAGTCAACTCTCCAAAAAAACTCACACTTTGAGAGCTTGCCATAAAGCTCCTCCCTCCTGAGAGTCTCTAGAACCACTCTCAAGTGCTCCTCATGCTCCTCCTCCGTCTTCGAGTACACTAGGATATCATCGATGAACACCACCACGAACTTGTCCAAGTACTGGTGGAACACCTTGTTCATCAGGTCATAAATACTGTCGGGTATTAGTCAACCCAAACGGCATCACCATGAACTCAAACTGGCCATACCTTGTCCTGAATGTGGTCTTCGGGATATCCTCCTTCTTCACCTTTACCTGATGGTAACCTGACCTCAGATCAATCTTAGAGAATACCCTCCCCGCCCTACTCAGTGATCGAACAGATTGTCGATCCTCGACAACAGGTACTTGTTCTTGATCGTGAGGTTGTTAAGTGCCCTGTAGTCGATACACATCCTGACCGACCCATCCTTCTTCGGTACAAAGAGTACCGGTGCACCCTATGGTGAAGAACTCGATCGGATGAAGCCCTTGTCCTGCAGCTCATCCA
Organism: Iris pallida; assembly: GCA_029216955.1. Taxonomy (NCBI): domain Eukaryota; kingdom Viridiplantae; phylum Streptophyta; class Magnoliopsida; order Asparagales; family Iridaceae; genus Iris; species Iris pallida. The sequence goes on from JANAVB010014687.1 coordinate 26,486, forward strand.
CCTGCTTCTTCAACTCTACCAGCTCGCTGTTGTTCACCCTATAGACGTGCTGAGATATCAACTCTGTGCTGGGCACTAAGTCTATAGAGAACTCCACGTCTCTGTCCGATGGTAGTCCTGGCAAATCCTCCAAAAAGACGTCCATGAACTCCGCTATCAAAGGTGTGGTACTGCCTGCTCCTCAACTGATACTCCGCAGAAAACTCTGCTGCTCTGCTCTGCCTACCGTCGGGTGAACTCGAACTCTGGCTTCCAGGTGCTCTAAAAGAACTCTACCCCGGCAATCTATGATGACATGGTGCCTGCTCAGCTAATCCATATCGAGTACGATATCGTAGTTCGGCTATGGCATCATGAGCAGACTCACATCCAACTCTCGGCCTCCTAAATCAACTCTTGACCCTTGCAAATATCACTAACGAGGATAATACCACCCCCGGTCATGATCTTTTAAGTCCTACAATGATTCAGATACAAGGTGGAGTCTAATAGCAAAAGATACAGACAAGAAGCTGTAGGAAGCCCCTAATCGAACAAGGCAAAAGCTGGAATAGAGTCGAGAAGAATAGAACCTGTGATCAGCTCTCCGATAGCCTCTGCGTCTTCAGCTGCCATGGCAAAAGCTCGCCCGCTGACCTCCCCTGGCCTGCTGCTGGTGCTGAACGAACCTCTGCTGCTGAATCTGCAAGGGTCCCTTCTGTGTACTACTGGAGCCCTGGCTCCGTTCCCTAAGCTGCTCATCCTGAAGGCATGGAACACTCCTTCAGCTGGTGCTCCGTCGAACCGTAGAGTAGGCACCTCCCGAGCCTCTTCCTGCAGTCATTCTATACATGCCCTGGCTTCTTGCAGAAGCCACAACTAACGGGCTACTGCCTGAGTGCGTGGCTGAAACCTCGGTGTGCTGCTGCACCTGCTGGAAAGGAACATGCCCTGCCCCTGGAACTGCTGTGGCTGGAACTGCCTCTGCTGCTGCTGGTGCTGCTGAAAGAGGCCTCTTGGCCTGGCCTCCGCTGCTGCTGGCTCTTGAGCGTCTCCCCCCTCTTGAGCTTCAGCTCAAGATCATCCTCCACTGCTAGGGCACCCACCAGAATCTCCTCAAAAGTGGCACTCCAGTCACTCTTGGTCAAGGACTTGCCTCCTTGACTAATCTCTTCCGAATCTCCGGGCTTCGCTGTCTCACTGAGTCCCTCAACAAATCTGCCCAGATAGCAGAACTCCCTAGCGTACTCCTCGATAGTCTGACTGCCCTGAACTAAGCTCTCAAACTGCGTCTCTAGGGCGCCAAGAGTTGTTCAGGGAAAAAACTTCTCCTTGAACAGCTTCTTGAAGGCTGCCTAAGTCTGTCCCTCTGTATCGACCCTCGGGTCCGCCTGGTACCAGGTGGGCCAGGTCCTGTCTGACTACCTGCCGCCTCAATCTAAAGTCGTACTGGAATCTTCCAGCCGGAAGATCTCCTCGATGTGCTCTATCCAGTCATCCGCATACAAAATCCCCTCTGTGCCACGGAAATCCCGCGGATGCATCTTCTGGAAGTCCTGAATCCCTGGTGTCCTCGGCTGATACTGCTGCATCTGGGTTGCCTGGGGCTGCACAATGACTCTTTCCACCATCGTCAGGGCAAGCTGATGGGCATTCTCTATGCCCTACTAAAAATGAGCGAACTGCTGCAGGGCCTCCACCATCCTCTGAAGAAGGCCAACAACTGTGCTACGTCAACCGATCCGAAGGCGGCTGTTGTTGAGAGAAATTAGAATAACGAGGGAAGGTCTCTATACAGGCGGAGGTGCACCTCCAAATGCAGCAAATGCCAACCTGAGCTGGCATAACAGGAGCTGCAGTCTCGAGGCCCTGCTGAACAGGACGAGAGGTGGCCACCTCTCGATAGTATCCCCTGGACCGGAGTGATGAGATCATGTCTCCATAACCATCCTGAAGACAGATCAAACAAGAAACAATTACCGAGAATGAAGCAAAAAAATCAAAGGAGGACAGTTTATTTATTCAAAGGAAAGCATTTAATCAACAAAAATTTAGATAGCAAGTATTGGATAAGAGTTTTACTAATATGATTGAGTACCTCAAAACTATATCCTACATCCTACTAGTATGTAGTGATACTCTTGTTCAAATACCACTATAATTTTAGACCTGCATGGGTCACCACTAAAAACGTGTCACGACCCGTACCCAGTGTAGGGGCATGAGAAGTGGGTACGTCCAGCCTACGCCGCAGTGTCGGTGGTAGAATGCTGTCCTAGGTCACATATAACTAACAAGTATAAGTACCTGTACAATAATACTCTCCGAACGGAGGACAATATAGAAATGTACAACTCAATCACAGCTAAGGTAGAAGTACGATAAGATTGATAGATAGATAAGAAAGTCACCAAATGAAATACAACAGGAGAAGAAGTCTAAGTGTCTAAGATAAATCTCCACAACATCCCAAATAACAACAATATCCCAAATAAATATAATGTATCCAAAATAAGACAAGACATTAAAGTAAGATAACTAGTCTAGCTAACTAGCCTAGACTACTGGGGTAATACCCTCTACAAGGACTGGGTCCTCCTGGGAATCCAACTCGCAGGTGTCATCTAGGCCTGCTCCGTAGTACGTAGGACAGAACTCCTCAATGTCATCTGTAATATTTTAACAGGTCCAGTCAGGAAAGGAACGAGCACAATACATCTCATGCAGTTCATATCATGACAGGAAATGTAAGCATGCTGTAGAGTAAGATACATGAATGCTGAAGAATATATATAAAGTAAAGAGATGACTGTAAGAAATATCTACTATAGTAAAGAACTATTAGTGGCTAGTGATGTAGAGTACAAGATAGACATGTGAATGGCTTAAATTTGTACATGATTATACTAAAAGTTTACACATAATTACACTACTTTAGAATTGTTCACATGACCATTTATACTCCCCGTACCCCAATCAATATACAAGGATCCATACAAGTTATGTTATTGTACATGATTTCACATGGGGGCCCATAAATGGGTGCATATAAGTATACATGAGGGCTCTGTGAACATGAGAGTACATAATCACAAGAGTGCACATGAATGATGAAAGCACATGAATACATAAGTACATGAAAAGCACATGATGACGTATTCCGATGCTCCCAAGGAGCATAACATCTCATGAAAATCCATATAGTACCAATCCGTGTTAACAACGTGACAACATCAATAACGTAATCTAGAGCATAAATATAAATCCTAACAAGTATAAAACAGTCAGAGAATGTACTCGCCTGATATCCTGAGTGTCCGATGAGTATAGATGTCCAAACAGAGTAGATGATTCCTATTTAGAGCAACACAGGTCACAACATGTCCAAAAAGTTAATATTGAACATTAATGCATTCTATATGATTTCTAGGTCATTCTAGACTAAAGTCAACTCTTGGTCAACTTATAAAGTCAAACTAGGTCAACCAAGCTATTCTAGGTCTAATCCTAGTCTAACAAGTCATTCTAAGCCTAACCAAGCCTATACTAGCAATCAAACACATTACCAAGCCAAAATGAACCACCAAGTCTATATACTATACCTAAATACATGTATACATACATACATTACATGTATTTTTATACATCTATACATTACATACATTACATTATTCATGCATTCATGCATTATATATATGTATTCATATATGCATTCATGCCTACATATAATACCTTGAATTACACTACAAGTACACATTCTTATATGCCTACATGCATATTTTACATATCATTATATAGGGTGAGTGAACTTGTGTATAGTGTTCATGGCAAGGGTGAGTAAAATATTGCAAGTGTCAAGTTTTAATGTATAACTGTATGTGTGTTGTGTTAACAATATTGTGGCAGTAGTGATAGGGTGTGTGTATGTGTGGACAGTGAGTGATAGGGTGTGTGGTGGACAGAGTGATAGGGTGTGTGTGTGTGTTTGTGGACAGTGAGTGATTGGGTGTGTGTATGTGGACAGTGAGTGATAGGGTCTGTGAGAGCATGGTAAATTGTGTGTCACAAGGTAGTTGTGGGTGTGTGTGTACAAGGTTGTGGCAGTGGTGATAGGGTGTGTGGTGTCAACAAGAGAGTTCAGTTGTGTAAAGCAAGGGCCTTTAAGTTATAGGTTTGTTTTGTCAATGAGAGTGTAACAGTATATAGTGAGGGTGTAATGTTAATATGGCATTTGATTCAACATTCTCAGGTTCACAAAGTTTGCCGATTACCAAGTTGAAACCCACAAACTCAGAAAACCTATAACCTAAACTTAGCAACACAAATAACATGTCAATGTACAATGTATTGAACTCAAACTCAGGAATTTGTGTAAAGTGTCAGCATTACACAGTAATGTGGGTATCCAGTGTTTGATTACCCTAAAATGGAATCAAAATCATATCTCAGTCGAACCCAACATGTAAACATATATCCCAGATATGTATACATACTGAAACATAATAAAACATTTTAATATCATTTTAAAACATTAACATTTCCATTCGAACACTGCTCAGTATAGGATTTTGCTACTCGAATACAAACAACCCAAAACATAAGTGAAAACCTAAATTAACATCAAATTTATATGTGACAGTGATTTACAGACATGCATTCGTGTCCAAGGGGTCTAAACCTCTAAACAAGAGGACACGAGGTGTCCAAACATACAAAATAGGGTGTATCAGACCTGTGTTCAGACAGGCTCGTACAGCCATGTCGACACGATTTGGACACAAAATAGTATCCCAGTGTCCTCTTGCTCGTGTACACGTGTATAGGGGATCTAAGGCTAGGAGTCTAGCACCTGACCCAAGTCATCGTTGTGTCTGTGCATGACACGACTCACACGTCAGTCGAAGAAAATCGATAGTGCCAAAGTAGAGAAAAATCAGTGCGATCAAGATTTCTCTCGATCCACTCGACGAGATTGCCTAAAACTTCGCATGCGTGCTGTCAGTGTTTGCCCGCACCCACACACCAAATTTCAGGTGTCAGGGTGCCGTGTCGTGTCCGCTAGGACACACGAGCAGCAGGGCACGAACACACTGCTCGTGTTGCGTGTCCATGCCAATTTTGGACACGGACACGACACGAAAGTATGCTCAGTCCTCACGAAAAATGATACATACATATAGATGTACAATTTTGTAAAATTATTTTTGAAAACAGCAATAAAACTTTATTGAGACATTTCGACAAACACATAGGCGTAGCCACTGATACGTATCCGATACGGACACCAAACCAAATTCATTTCCTACTAAAGTATACCTACAGCCAGGGGACACCTAGATGGATGCATCTATAGAAAGAAAATAGAAATTAAATAGGATTTAGGGCATTTACCTATTGGAAGATTCAATCGAAAAGCCCTAAAATGAGAAGTCCTCCTCCAATGGCCAAGTGAGCTCCAAACCTAGCAAGCAATCTCCTTCAGACTCTACTCCAGAAATGACCTCCAATAAGTGAGTGGGATCAATTTGGTGGAGGAATGTAGATTCGATGATTTGGGGAAGAGCTATTAGGGTTTCTAAAGGGGGATTTCTAAAAGAGGCAAGTGAACACTAAGTGACATTATATAGGGGTAGGGGTCACCCTATGGGCTGCTCATGGCCGGCCACAATAGGTTAGGGTTTTTCTAAAGGGAAATGGCCATGGGCCTTGTACACTAGCTAGTTGTCTCAACTATCTAGCTAAAAGACCAATAACACATAGCACCCAATCTCCTTATGAAACCTAGCTATACTCAAGTCAACTTGAGTCAACTTAAGTTAAATAAAGTCCAACACCATTCTACCATGCTAAGTAAGTCACCAAGGTCAAAGTCAAACTCTAGGCTAGTCTCCATTGTCTCAACTACCAAAAGTCAAAAATCACAACACCAATGCAATAAATAATAATAATTCACAAAATCAAAATGACCAAAATACCCTCAAACTAAAATATGGTAGTGACATCTGGTCTGTTGGCGGTTCTCCTTCGTGAGTCTTAGGCAGTCTCAGGCCTGGTGCTGACTCGATCCACCCCATAAGCACTGTCCAAGCCTCCTTCTGTAGTCTCGCTAATATGTTCCCTCTTGCCACAGTAATGACAAGTTGGGAGATCCTTTGCTGGGTATGGGGTGACTGGATGCTGATGTAGTCCGTCGAGTTGTCGGATAGGTCCTTGATGTCCCTTGGCTGGTGCTATTGCTGTAGGGCACCTCGAGTGTACTGGATCTTTGTTGATAGCCTCCTGGAGATGGGTTTCGGCTAACACATCGGCATACAAAACTCTGGACTGTGCTAGTGTATCTCTGGAGCTCATTCGTCAACCCAGGATGAAATCTTTGTGCCTTCTCCATGTTATTTGGTATCATATTGATACTAAAATGACTAAGAAGACTGAACTCAGCATCACTTGTCTACAGTCATGTTCCTACTTTAGATGGAGGAACTGGTCGTAGAGAGCATCGACTGTAGCGGAGAAGTACTTCCTTGAAATAATCCAAGAACTGCTTCCAAGTCTGGCCTCTACCGATATCTTATTTATCGACTCCCACCCTGATGTGCATTTCCTTCAAGTTGGTCCGAACGGCTGTAATCTATAAGTATTCTGGCAGCTGCGAAGTATCGAGAAGCTTATGACTACTGATCATCCACTTAATGATCTCCTCCGATGTCTTTTTCTTTCAAATGGCTTCGGGTTCATCTATCGTAGCCACGAATAGTGTCCACCATTGGAGTGGGTGTAGGTGCTAGTGCAGGGGCTAGTGATGCCAACCTCTTCATAACCACCATCAAGCTCAGCCTCATTGCCTAGGTCTGCTGCTTTTGCTACTGTATCATGGTTTGAAAGAATTAGAACATCTGGACCTGGCCATCAGGCTGGGACATCTAAGGCAACGGTCCATAAGGCTGCTGCGGATATGCTCCATGGGGTATCTGAGACAGGAATTGAGGTGACGGTCAATGGATCTTCCTGCTACGTTGGGTCTGTGAGGTCTGGCCCTCGTACGGAGTCAAAGTCGACAAATCTGCTGTAGTCGTCGGGTTGGCTAGAATCCCTCATGGAGTCGGGTTCTTTGGTATCACTAGAGTCCTACCATCATTAGGAGTGGTGTCGCTGGTCTAGTTGGCTTCAAAATCCATGCGTCCACTGCACAACTACATCTTGCTGATCTTATGATAGAGTATGAAAGAAGTGGATGCATAAATGAGATAGTACAAATTTAGATTTTAAAGGTGATAAATTTAGCAAGTGGATGAAATTTCCTAAGACTCTTTAATCCTAATTGTAGGCTAATCATGGTAAGTTAGGTAACCAAGATGACAAACTGGCCTGCATGGGCCACTATAAAAATATGTCACGCCCCAGTTCCAAAGTACTTAGGAACCAAGACATGAGCATGTCAGCTGTACGACTAGAATAACTATTTCCAATTTAATAAACTTATCCTAATCGTTGTACGTTGAAATCCTACGTCTACAATATAACTGTCACATAATCTAATATCTCCACAACAACATCATAACCACTATAATCTCATCCACAAAATAACAACAACATAGAGACATAAATATATAATAAAATATCTGAATAAAGATAGAAATAAGTATGATATCCAATACAAAAGATCTGTCTGGAATAGTCAAAGTCTAGTAGAAATAATCCACAAAAATAAAGTACAATGTTGAAAAAGAAAATAACTGAAATAAGAAATAGTCATGACATAGCTAGCTAGATAAAATTTCCATGACTCTAGTATCTCTACAAACCCCTGGATCAGGGAAACTCTTCTGGAACAACCTCTAAGTTTTCAGCAATAAAACCTATCTCAATTCTTGGCCCATAAACTGTAAGGTACAAGTGCTCGTCCGGATCTGGAAAAGAGCAAGGTCCTCAGAGTGATGTAGCAAGACACAAAGAATAATACCATAATGAATTGTAAATAAACATGATAAAAACAGGGCTCACTAACCATCTATGTGTATGCACGTCAAATAGGACTTTGGTACGTATGAGTAGGTGAAGGAATAAAGTATAGCATCCACTAGAGGCTTAAGTATTACTCGTACGTTTCACATATCCGATAAAAAGTTCGGGCCTCTGCGGATATATCCTCTAGCAATACACCCATAACCGCTCAACCATAAATCCATAACCGGGTAACCAAAACTAATATGGGGCTATCTCATACGCCTACTAATAGTCGTCCCCACCCATTGTGGACACACGCAAAAAAAAAATGTTGTCTTTTCTTTATTGGCGCAAGGCCACAAATCGAGTATGCCTGAGAGATCCTGTGCTGAGGATCCTCGATACAAAAAAGTATTCTGGAGAATGGGATGATGGAGATCGAGCGACATTTGCTCCTTTACTCCTTGACACTCCGATTACAAAAGTGGGAGAAAACCTAAGAAAATTGCTAACTCTCGGCTCACTAGCAAGAAGTACAGCAATTTGGCTTTTGAAAATGCTCTCCGTTCTGTGTTTTGAAGAGGGATGAGACCCCTTTTATAGTAGTTCTTGAGCTGGAATGATGTTATGCGCCCACATAAAAAAACACTGGTTTTATGTGGGCGCATGGTCCTGCTTTGGGCGCATAGGATGTAGGCACATGCAGGCTGCATGGTTGTGGGTTGATCGTGGTGCTGACATGGCCGCATGCTTCGGTGCCCGACTGCTCGTAGAGACTGACGTGGCCGTACGCTTCGGTACACGTTTTGATCGTGGCTTTGACCGAGTCAGGGGCTGTTCTGGCTTGGGCACATAGCCTGAAACAGGGCTATGCGCCCCCTTCTGGAGGAGTTTGTCTTGTGCGCATGGGCATATGACCTCATTGGAGCTTGGGCGCATATGACCTTGCTGGAAGCTTTGGGCGCATAAGGCTCATTGGTAATTTGGGCGCATAAGGCTCATTGGGGATTTGGGCGCATAAGGCTCCTTGGTGAGTTGGGCATATGTCCAGTCTGCTTTAATTTTTATGCTTCTACACCCATGTCTTGCACAAATCACATCCATGACTCGGGCAATCCATATCTCTAGCAAGTCACTAGCTAGACAAACTCTAATCAATATATGTACCGACATACGAACCGCTCACACCGGTCGCTAGACAATGCGTAAGCTCGTGCCAACACAATGTAGCTCATTCACAATGTCGTGTGATGATATGTGACAAGGCATCAAAGTTATTATAAATAACTTCACAACTATTCGGGTACGTCTCCTATACACGTAAGTCAAACACACGTAGACTCACCACAACATCGATGCCACCATGAATGGCACCCAAGTCATACTTAGACGCACTTTACTAGAGTAACATACTAGCAATACAAGAATAATATCATGAAAATAAATCATAACAAAATGGTAAGGTATCTTACATGGGTTATTACTAAGATAATAGTATAACGGTCCGTCTCTGACTGCTGCAACTCAATGATCACGATCCCCTAGAAATAAAAAAATAACTAAATTAATGCTAATACATCGTCTACTTACCATAAATAGACACATACCATATTAGTACACACAACTAGTTAACGATCATAGATAATACTTTACCATATATGCTATCAATAGTACTATACATGGTAACATGTGTTATAATATATATACCATAAAAATATGATTTAAATACTAGAAAATATCATAGTTAATTTCTGAATATAATTTATATACAAATATTTTAGGAAAAATATGTTCAAAATAAACTAGTACATTAATCAACACAACTATGCTATACGGATTCCAATTGGAAAGAGAATCATAAGTATTCTAGAAATAATCTAAAGATTTCATAGAAAATATGATTTTCCACCTAATTAAATTAGATTTATATCACTATTACAAATATTTGGAATTAAATAGATGGGTTCAGTGGGTGTTTCGGTATCCGAAAGACATGTAGGATGGAAACGATGTCATAAACACATGAAACTCTTGCAAATATGGATAAATAATATTGATACTAGATGATAGTATAGTTTTTAGAGACATTAACTAGGACTTGTTTGAGATCAAACGGGTTCGAAAGCCGTCGAAAGATCCTTGTACTGAAATTGGTCAAATCTGGACCAACTTTAGTACAACAAACGCCACAACCAAAACGAGTGAAAAGGTGTGAGTTAGTGATTAGATATCAAAGTAGACATGTAGGTATATCTATTAGTTTTAGTTTCAGGCAAATTAGATGAGAAAAATTATTCACCAACCTGCTGCAGAATTCAGACTAAAAATAATAGGTTTTGGCACTTTGGAGGGGTTGTACACCTCTCCGAAGTCCACGAAATGATCCCAAGAGATGCTAAGATGGAAGAGAAAGTTGAAGGATTCATGGGAGTGGTGGTGGAGTGCCTCAAGATCGATGAGAAACGGGGTTTGGGTGGTCGGCCTCAAGGGTATGGAGCGGTCAGCCAAAGCTAGTATAGGGTCGGATTTTTAGGTATGGAAAATGGTTGGCCAGCCAAGGGGGCTTCTATATATAGGGTTTGGTTCTCCTAGGAGTTAGGATTTGTATGGAGGAGGTTTGAATTAATTTGGTGGAGATTTCGTCAACCAATCAACTAATATGGTAAGGTGGGTTAGTGTATTTTCATATTTGGAAAAAGTGGGTTTTGAGTTAATGTTAAATGAATCTATGAATATATGGCTGCTAAATTGATAAAAATTAATAAAATACATGTATAAATGATTTTGGAAACCTAGGTAGGCCCTATTAAGTGGTTTGAACTAGGGTTGAGACCAAACAATTATTCGAATTGAATTGAACAACGAAATGACTATAAATGGATCTTATGTGCCATTTGAAAATAAGTAGCACATAGAAACTCAAATAAGTGAGAAACCATTAGCATGTGTGTAGTTGGCCCAAATTATATCAAATTCATATATTCGTTCATTTAGGTTGGATCGATGTCGAGTCCCGAAATTAAGTTGTAAAGTACAACAAGTTTTACGTAGATAACAAATTGCCTTAGTTGACCCGAAAGTTATGCGACAAAAATAGAATACAAGAGGCCATGTTTGAGTAGGACATGATATATCAAATTAATGATAAAATTGTCAAGAATAAAACTCATGAAGGAAGTTTCTAGAGATTGACATTTCTTGTGCTCCAAAAGTCAAAGCTACGATAAAGTATATATTATGAACATAAATAATAGTAGAAAAAAGATATAGTAACCAATGTATAATTTAAAATATAACTTTATATATATATATATATATATATATATATAATATATATTAATATATATATTATATATATATATATATTATTATATATATATTTTTATTATTTGCAGCATCCCCCACACTATTTATTACAGCAACAACGGTGTGTATCACGAACACAGTATCAAACAACACAGATACACACAATCACGAACACGATATATATATATATATATATATATATAATATATATATATATATTATATATAATATATATATATATATATATTATATATTCTTTAGCAAATGACCATTCCATATATCGAATATAAAGGCGCAAAGTGTTACATGCCTGTACAGGTAAGCATCTGACAAAAAGAAAAGGGGTGGGGGAACAGAATGGAAATACCTTCTCCAATGCCAGACCCTCAAACTAACGTGCCCAGAAAGACCTTAACACCAAACATCACAATGTTGCCTTGTGAATCTGCCTTTTAAAATCGAAAATCAATTGTGTACTGTTGTACTGGTACCCTTCATACCTGTGTTGTTGCGGTTTTTCAGATAACCCGAGTGATGGCCACGACTACAATCTGGTGGCCGTGAGAAGCATTGCCCCAAATGGATAAAAGGTCAGCGAAGCATCCCTCTCCGAGTTCGAAAGACAAGAAGTCTTGAACCAATGCCACACCTCTACCGCGAGATTGCCCGACAAGATAATGTGGTCCGCTGTTTCAGGTTGGCACTCCAAGCAATATGGCTAGCCGACGCTAAACTGAAGCCGATGGTGACGAAGGCGTCGTCGGTGGGATGTTTACGATGGTATGCTCTCCATATCAAAATGGCCCACTTCATAGGGATGCAAGACTGCCAGAATAGAGCGATGATGGGGGATGCTGGACCGGCCACACGGACCGCACGTAGTGCCGACACGAGGGAAAAAGCTCCCGTTGGCGGTCGAAGACCACCACAGGGAGTCGGGGTCCGTGCCTATCACAACACCGAAGCCAGCTAAAGCTGTGGCCGCCTTTGTGTCACGACCCGCACCCAATGTAGGGGCACGAGAAGTGGTTACGTCCAGCCTACGCCGCAGTGTCGACGGTAAAACGCTGTCCTAGGTCACATACATCTAACAGTTATAAGGTACCTGTACAGTATATACACTCCGAATGGAGGTGACAATATAAAGTACAATACAATCACAACTAAGGAAGAAAGTACGATAGGATAGATAGATGAAATCAACATAATCCAAAGATGATAAATACAAGATAAGAGAGATAGCTAAATGTCTAAGATAAACAACTCCACAAATCCAGAATAACAAATCCCTAAATAAGTACAAGTGTATCCAACATGACATGAAGATAAATAAGATACTAGTCTAGCTAACTAGCCTAGACTACTGGGGTAATGTCCTCTGCAAGTGCTGGGTCCTCTTGAGAGTCCAGCTCACATGTGTCATCTAGGCCTGCTCCATAATAAGTGGGACACAGCTCATCAAGGTTATCTGTAATATTTTTAACTGGTCCAGTCAGGACGGGAGCGAGCACAGTACATCTCACGCAGTTCATATCATGACAGGAATATAATACAAGCAATAGAGTAAGATACATGAAACGCTGAAGAATATACATGAAGTAAAAGAGAAGACTGTAAAGAAATATCTACTATAAGTAAAGAGCTACAGTGAACTAGTGATTTAGAGTACAAGATAGACATGTGAACGGCTTGATAATAAACATGAGAGGTTGTATATGGCTACACTACTTTGGAAATGTCCACATGAC
>JANAVB010014688.1:0-60320 GCA_029216955.1 Iris pallida
ACGACGGGCCACTATCATGTCAGGTTGGTCATGTCAAGAGTGCACTACTACGGGTCACTGTCGTGTTATGCTAGTTTCTTGTCATACCAAGCCATGTACAATAGTCATTCCATACATATTAAGTAAAATAAAGTTCATGACAAAAGGCGTAAGGATATAAAATGGGCGTAAAATATCTAATAAAATATCAATATACAGGGCTATAGAAAAGCCAAGCTTAAAGAAATAAGACCAAAACTCCAAGAGCCAATGGTTAAGCAAGGGGTCAGGGGAGCAGCGTACGTAAAGTCACGCACGCTGAGGGAGCTGCATACGTGAAAAGTCACGCACGCTGAGGGAGCTGCGTACTTGAAAAGTCACGCACGCTGAGAGAGCAGCGTAGGTGAAAAGTCACGTACGCTACAGAGAGCAGTGTAGGTGAAAAGTCACGTACGCTGAGAGAGCAGCGTTGGTGAAAAGTCACGCACGCTGAGAGAGCAGCGTAGGTGAAAAGTCACGCACGCTTCAGGGAGCAGTGTACGTGAAAAGTCACGCACACTCAAGGGAGCAGTGTACGTAAAAAGTCACGCACACTTAAGGGAGCAGTGTACGTGAAAAGTCACGCACACTCAAGGGAGCAGTGTACGTAAAAAGTCACGCACACTCAAGTAGACACGCTTCCAACAGGAAGCGTACTCAAGCCTGCGTACGCCGCGCTAAAGAGCGCGCGTAGCTCAGGGTGCATAAGCTAATAGCTCTGCATACTGCTCACTGTCTTCACCAAACAGCCAGAACACCATGGCTGAACCCAAGGCTTCAAAAGCTCACAACTTGGCCATCCGAACTCCAAATCCGAATTTCCAAAGCTCCAACTGGAGTGAAACTGAATGTTCTTCCACATGGAAGCATCAAAAACCCATAAATCCAACTAAAGTAGATCAAAACCAAACAAAATCGAAAATAGGAAAACCTAGATCTAGAGCAATAGAGACTCCAAATTACAAAATCCCAAGTACTAATGTTGATCACCATGTCCTAATCTATCAAATGGACAAATAAAAGAGGGTTCTCATGTAGTGGCAAGATGCACTTGCCTAGGGTTGGGAGAGTTGTGTAGAGGAAGGAGAAGAAGAAGAAGAAGGAAATAAATGGTGGTGGTAATGAAGAGAGAGAGTGGTAGGTGGGGATTATAAAGAGGGTGGGTTGTGGTGTGTTGAGGGTGTATCATAGGGCTAGGGTGTTCCAATGCATAATAACCAAATCAAACCAACCAATCCAAACCAATTAAAATCGAACCATGCCAAAAACCCAAAATACGAGAAATACCGAAATTCCACAAGTTGAGAAAAATAAAATACATGCCAAAATCCAGATACAAGTATAAATACGAAATACGGGGGAAATACGGGAAATAAGGGTGACAAACTTCCTCTAACCTTCCCATCGGCCATGACCATTCTCACTCGATGTTGCTATATCTTCATCCCACACTACTCGCCCTATCACGACCCTCTAATCGCTTATTTTAAGTGAATCTATTTCGTTCTCTTAATCGTGACCCTCATTCATTACCCATGACCACACCATATTATTTTTCTATGATCTAGATCGTGATTTTTTACGGCATGATTTGTTATCGATTGTTTCCCATCGATACCCCCTTGTGTCTTCTCACCCCCTACAAATTCTAAATTTCGAGGACGAAGTTCTTTTAAGTTGGGTAGGATGTAAAACACCTAAATTTCTACTATATTTTTTTATTTATTATTTAGTACTGATTTAAATTTTTGTATTGTACGTCGCGTACGAAGTTTTATTTTCTTGCTCGACGAGCGCAAATATATGCGAGCGTACATATTTTAGAAAAATATTTTTTTCTATTTTATTATGCCCTTTCAAAATATTATATATAATTGTTATTCTTGCTGTAAAAAGCCTTTTATTTTAGCAGTTATAATCATAAATAATATTTTATGGTAAACTAGGAAAAATATAATTATGAAAATATTATTTATGCATACATATGTATTTGTAATCATTTATTAGTTTATTTTTTGTGTAATTTTCGAAATTAATAGTATAGTATTTTTTAAACCTATTTTGAAATTTTGTGGCAATTTAAATTTTGATTTGATTGATTTAAATAAGTAAATTAATATCGATATTGGAAATTGATTTGATTTTAAACTAAAAGTATTAAATTGGATTTAATTTAAATTAGGATTTGATTATTGATTTAAATCAAATTGGGTTTAAATATACTAATCCTTATCTTAATGGGAATTCCCACATCCTATAAATAGGCAGGTACTCCTCCATATTTTCTCCACAATATTCTTCCACAAATATTTCTACCACAAACGTATGTGCATCGTGTCCGTGTTCTACCATCCATATTCTTATTCCATTTTTACAATTACATCAAATCCAGCCGTGTCGGACACATCCCAGACACGATGTCCAAATCTCCAACCCACAAATCCTTAACCCTAATCCTAATTTCCCTAATCCACCACCCGCCGCCGCCGATCTTGTCCTTGCTCCGACCCCGTCCCCTCTCGTGTCCTCCTCCATGTCTCCAACCCATCAGCCTCCCCTGTTCCGAACCACCTCCGTCCTGACTTCCAGCAGCCTGGAGTACTCGACCACCACCACCTCCTCAGCACCGCCCTACGACTACTGCCACCTACCACAACTTCCCCAAACACCGCGGCAGCCCCGCCACATCGACCAACACCGCCATCACCACCATCAGCCACCAAACCCCCCAAGAAAAACCTAAAAAAAATCAAACACAGCCACTCCATCATCTCCTCTCTACTGACAACCGGCCGAGCCGCCAACTCCGATGGCAGAGCCACCGATGTCATCATCTAAGCCACCATCGGCGCCACCTAGGCCGGTCAGTCATCGGCCCCTCCTGACCATCAAAGCCTTCCCCCGACCACGGGAACACTCCGCTCGCCCTGGCCAACCAAGGCCAAACATCATCGCCACCCACGTCATCCTCACCGCTACTAGCACCAAAATCTATCACACACCAAAAACAAATATATCAAAAACCCTAACCTTACTCTGGCGAGCTCTTCTTGCCGCTCCTCTGCATCGAGACTCTGCCTGATCGGAGCGTCGTCCTCCGCCGTGCTAGATCTACCGCGGAGCCCCGATCTCGGCTGAGCGCCGATCCCTTTTTCGGCCATCACCACGTGCCGAGCAAGCAGCCGCCAGGAATCCCTTCGTGCGCATGCGTTCAGCCACACGAGGTAAATCCTTTCGCCCGACATCACAACCGCCGTTCTTCCACCACAAGGATAACCGTTCCCCCAAGCGTCGCAGAGCCGTACGCCTGGTCGCCGCCCCATGGCTCCGCCGCGGACTACGACCACGCACTGCGTGCGCGCATCCCCGCTGAGCCATCACCGTCCGCTCGCCCGGTGCCTCTCGCCGGAAGCCATTGTGCCGCGCACGCTTCCGCGAGCCGAGTCCGGCGAACCCTCCTTGAGCTTTCTTCCCGCCGTGGTTTCACGCGGCCGCGACCCAACCCCCCTCCGCCGCGAGCTACGCCGGAACCCCGAACTCCGCCGGTCCACCGAAACCCTACGCCTCCGCCTCCGCCATCCGCGTCGTCCACCGCCTCTCTTATAATGCCCCGCTCTGCATCAGTACATTATGATGAGTCGTTGACTCGAAGAGTTGCGTTGACCCGATGAGGTATCGATTCAAATCGATGCAAGTGTTACGTTGGCCAAAGGTAAGCTTTGAGTCGGTTGGAATCTATGAATCGAATCGATGTAAAAGATAAGTCCCGTTGAGCAAGAGATGATTTTAGCTGATCTGGTGTGCTGGCTATGCTTTTACGCTGACGATAAGAGGTCGGCATTTTGTCTTATGCAATGAAGTGTCCGCGAAACCAAATCGTGGCCTTGCAACGGATTGTGGCATAGACGCGATAGGCCAAATCAACCGAGTAGTTCAAAGGAATGGCTAAGTCCGAGAGTTAGCTATGCGATCGAGTTATGGAAGCGAGACGCTTCAATCGGCAAAACGATAAGGCCTATCGGCTTAAGGTGGGCGGGTTCTTGACTCTCTCTTCCTATTCCTTCATGTCTAATAAAATATGTATCCGTGCATGCGTCGGATGTTATCGAGTTAGCGAGCGTGGCTCAGCGAGTAAGTGTCTAAATATGTGTTGAACACTAAGATAGAATATTGAACAATCGAACAATTGAAGCGACGTGCATCAAGTGTACGGGTCGCGATAGGGTGCTTATGATAGAACATTGAAAGACAATATCGAGATGTGCACCACGTGCACGGCTCCGAGATCATTGAACATTAGGTGTAGAACAATGATTACGGTGCTGAGCGTGCCCTCGGGCACTTATGTTACGAAAAGACTAAGTAATTACGAAATTATGCTATAAGAATAACTTACGAATGGTACGCGTTGAATACAAGTACGAGATATCTAAGCCGTTGGGCGTCGTACATCAATATAGATGTGTTGGGGCATAACGCCGACGGAGCTCCCCATATGAATGGTGGATTATGTTTATGAGACGCGAATATGTTTATGGCACGGGAAACCGTTTATGGCATGGGAAACCGTTTATGGATCGAGACTATGTTTATGAAACGGAGGATTTGGTTGGAATGTTATGTGTGTTTGCTATGGCGCCTATTGCATGGTCAATGGACTCGGATTGCCCGTGCACGGGTGCGGCTTCTCTCGAACGGTTACGCCGGGGCGCCGGGACCGTTCGGCCTAGGAGGAAATTATGTGTGGTATTTATGGTGCACAATATTCGGACGGATTACGACCGTTCAGTGCTGTGATAAGCTATGATATCCGTAAGTTTGGGATCCTTCGGATACTGGGCTAGCAACCCGTATCGAAGTGATCGTAGGCTTACACATAAGAGATGCCATGTCCATTACGGTGTAAAATATCGTGACCTTCATATAGATAGGGCCGGTGGGCTGAGATGAGAGTTGGGTGCAGGCGCAGGGCCTGTGACCCTTATGCATGGTCTAAGTTTATGGTTGGTTGTTGCGGGAATGATATGATTCTATGTTAAGTTCTAACCCATGCAGGCTAGACAATATGGGACGGAGATGAGCACAAACACTATATTTACATTCATGTCATGGTTAACTGTATCTGCTGTAGTAACACGGTATTGGACACATTTATGATAATATGCTATGTTTAAGTATTGCTATAAAACTGATCCTAAGGCTAAATAGAAAGATCACCAATAATGATGCATGTTCGACTAAATGATTTAGTGTTTGGTTTGGGTGCGAGCGGGTCTTGATCAGTGCGAAGCGAGGACGAAAGCACTAATCCCCTACTAGTTTATGTGCAGGCTCAGGTTATGATCGGCTCGGGGCGGAGCTTGGCTTGGACGTGCCGAGGCATGGAGTTCTTGGCGTTCAAGGGGAGCTACCGCATAGGCGTTCGGACTTGCGACATGGATATGTTCGGCCGAAGACTACTTGGTGGCTATAAAGAGGCATAATGTATGGAATAATAAAATCCTTTGTGAGCTAGAGAGATCATGAGTGTTGTAGCCAATTGGCATGTATGTTGGGCTATTCAGAGCCTTTATAATCTTCAGTTCATTATGAATAAAAGAGATTCTTGTGTTATACTTTGTTTCCTTCTGCTGCTTATGTTACAAATTTGAGATATTCACTATATGAACCGTTATCTTGCCTTACACGAGCGCAACTCCAGGCTCGTACGGCATCATGCCCCAGCGAGGATGATGATTCGGGTGAAATCTAGCGAGGACGAGCGATTTCCCGGATCGGGGCGTGACAAGTTGGTATCAGAGCGGTTCCATCCTTTGGACCGTACGTGAATCTCTTTGACCCTCAGTTGCTTCGCTATCGAAATCAGTTGACTCTAAGTTGTTTTCGCAACCGCATGGCTCATGGATCTGCTCTACGCTATATTAGATGTTCCATACAATAAGTCTATATTAAGTGCGTACGTCTGCCACAAGCATGTCGTGACTATTACGCTATCTCCGATTTCCATCGAAGAGTGTTGGTTGAACGAAGTGCAACGGATTATGAGACTATGGTTTTCCGAAGTGAAAGAAAGTTGTGAGTCGTTGATTGCACGAAGTGCAACAAATATGGTGATGTTGGTTGCATGAAGTGCAATGGTATGCGTGTTGTTGATCGTACGAAGTGCGAGGAGTTATGTGTTATTGGTCGTACGAAGTGTGAGGAGATATGTGTTGTTGGTTGCACGAAGTACAACGGGTCGATATGTGAGGCGATGCGTGTTATGTTGCTATGCGAACGGTTGTGTTGTTGGTTGTACGGAGTGCAGCAAGTCGTGAATCGTTTGTTGCATCGGTACAACAAGTCGATATGGTATGATGCGTGTTGTATGGCTATACGGATGTATAGCGATATGTTGCACGAGATTGAGTAAAGAGCTTGAGTATCGAGAATGAGTTATTGCACGAGTTGCAATGAGCGATATTCAGAAAGATCGCGAATGCGATAGTAACGAATCGAGTTGGTCGCAGAGTCGAGTTGAGTAGGCGAACATTTATGTTGGTCGTATGTCACGTTGAGCTTTAAATAAGCGAATGTTGCGGGTGTGGTCGATATGATCGCCAAGTTACGGTTAGATTGAATATGTGTCAAACTTGAGCGAACGCTAGAGCTGGGATCGAAAAGATCGCCATACGGGATAGTTAAGTTGAAATAGATGTCGGACCTATGCGGAGTGTGATGTCGAGTAATGACTCGATTTCGAGTGGTATATACAATACCGCTTGTGCGAGCAAGTGTAGCGAAGTATTGTATCAATAAAGATAGGCTCGATCCTGAGTGGTATATGGAATACCACTTAGCGATAGTGACGTTAAGCCGATTGGTGACTTGCGATAGGTTACGTCGAGACAATTATGTTGTTAGGATATGTTTGTCCTCAACAGACGAAGTGGTACCGAGACTCGAATGGGAATGACTTGATAGAAGTCGATGCAAGTATGCCTCGATGAATTGAGTTGAGTAATTATGTGTGAAGTCGTGCCTATGGATGATACGTCGGGCGAGGATTCATTAAGCGTAAGTCGAACGATAGGCCTAGCATAGCGAAGGAATGTTACGTCGAGGAAATAGTCAACCCGGTCGAACTTATTTTGAGTTAAGTCGGTACGAAAACCATTCGGAATGAATCGAGTAGGTACAAAGAAATCGTGTGAACGAATTTGGGTTAGCGCGAGAAATCGGTAGCACGACTTTGGAAGTACGAGCTAGGGATATGAGATAAATATGTGAATTGGAAATCGTGTCTCGATGATGGTAGTTAGTTACAACGAAGTAGATTTTGGTACGTGAGACTTGATTCGTATTCGAGTTCGGAGAATAACAATGATTGCAACGAGTTTGAGCTTATGAGAAAGGAAGATGTTCAAGTTATGCATATCGACGATGGTATTGAGGCGTATCAAAGACGATATGTAATAACTCGGGGATACTCTGATCGAATGAACAAAAATTATGTTGAGCATTGTTGTTGGATGAATAAGATGCAAGTTAAGTTGATGGCAGTTTGGATGATAACGGTAGGAATGCTTCGGAGAATTTGAGAGTCGATAGATGTTACTCGGAAGAAAACAAAAGTGCTTGATTGTTTCGAGGATAACCACAATATTGACATTCTTATCTTATGTGAGTTCAACTCCAGCATCGCACATGCGTTACGTCGAATTAGGACGACCATTCCGCGTGAGCACTGGTATGGTGATTCATCCAGCGGGGATGATCGAACTTGCAAGGCATGGCAAATTGGATTTGACTTGTGGTTTGATGCAAAAGTTGTTTGAGGATGGGTTCGATGAGTATGGAATGTATCGGACTGTGATCACGAATAGGTAAACTCAGAATTGAGACGAGTAGATGTCATATGACTGGCAAGGATAGTCGACGGTAATATATGGGTGATTCGAGTAGTAACGGCATACAATGTGTATAAGTGATTCGAATAGTTAACGGAGCATCAGTTGCGCGGGGGATAGATAAAGTATGGATTTGTAAAGTATGTTGGATTGGGTAAAGTCCCATAAGAAGTGTCGTGAATTGATTTGGCTCCACAATAGGATATAGCATGGCTCGTTGTAACTGTCCCTCGTTGATGATCTTCAATTATCGAGCCTAGTTTCGGGGCAGATGACCCTAGAAGACTTGACCGCCAAATCAAGTGAATGTTGAAGTCCCATAGGATGACCCTAAAGAAGTCGCGTAGAAATTTCGTCGAGGATGAAAGATGAGGTAGTACATGTTAAGGATAAGTCTAAGCGAGCGAGTATCCTGTTTCGAAAGTTGGCGAGTACTAGAATCGATATGGTCAAAAAAGTTATGTTGGATCGAATAGATGTTGAGGAACGTGCTTAGCATAGTGACGCGGTAAGGCGATTGCAAGAATTCTGCAATGCGCGAGAGCGACGAATAGTAGAATAACCCTAAGAGTTATGTCGTAGACCGATTGAGAAAACGGTTAGGCTATGTGTATTGAGCGTGATCTATGTTACGAAATGAACCAGTCAGGAATGAATCAAATTTTGAGTAAAGGATTCGTACTTGGTCGAGAATCGGAGATAGGCGTATCGTAAGAGACCTTGGGTCAGAAAGATTGTTGCCTCTGAGCATCGTAGACTCAAGTTGACCTCTTGTGTCGGGAGAGATTAAGCACGATGTCTGGATAAGTTACCTAGCGGGGGTAGCCCCAGACGCGATGCGTAGGCAGTTCTAGAACGTGGGTTATGTTGAGATAGTTGTGAGCGAGACTTAGTACGATTATAGGCAAAGGAATTGTGACATGTTGACATAGTCCATGTCGTTAAGGCTAAATGTTATGAATGATTGGATAAAAGACTTGAGTTATACGAGAGATAGGAAACGGTTGGGCGAATAGGCGTTGCAAAGAATTGTTGCGATCGGATGCGTAACGGCTTGATGCAATACATGCGTTAGATGGCCGTCGAGAAACTTATAAAAAAAATCGAAGCTATGGTTTGGATCAAGTTATAGACGAAGATGTTTGCGAGCAGGACTCTAGGAATATGTGTTAAGGTCTGACCAAGTCGAGTACGGAATGATCGGTGCTTGTGGAATTTAAGTTAAGCTTGTTAGTTTCCCCGACATCCTACAACTGAGCTTAGCTGAAATGCATATATTGGTGGGACACCTAAAATATGTGTATGATCCAAACTAAGTGGTATGATTCCAACGATAGTAGCACGAGATCATGAAGCAATCTATGCGAGGAACTTGGATTAAGTGTTGGTTTCGGTTCGAGGACGAACCTGATTTTGAGTGGTATATTATGTAATGCCCCGCTCCGCATCGGTGCATTATAATGAGTCGTTGACTCGAAGAGTTGTATTGACCCAATGAGGTATCGATGCAAATCGATGCAAGTGTTACGTTGGCCAAAGGTAAGCTTTGAGTCAGTTGGAATCTATGAATCGAATCGATGCAAAAGATAAGTCCCGTTGAGCAAGAGCTAATTTTAGTTGATCTGGTGTGCAGGCTATGCTTTTACGCTGGACGATAAGAGGTCGGCATTTTGCCTTATGCAATGAAGTGTCCGCGAAACCAAATCGTGGCCTTGCAACAGATTGTGGCATGGGTACGATAGGCCAAATCAACTGAGTAGTTCAAAGGAATGGCTAAGTCCGAGAGTTAGCTATTCGATCGAGTTATGGAAGCGAGACGCTTCAATCGGCAAAACGACAAGACGTATCGGCTTAAGGTGGGCGGGTTCTTGACTCTCTCTCCCTATTCCTTCACGTCTAATAAAATATGTGTCCGTGCATGCGTCGGATGTTATCGAGTTAGCGAGCGTGGCTCGGCGAGTAAGTGTCTAAATATGTGTTGAACACTAAGATAGAACATTGAACAATCGAACAATTGAAGCGACGTGCATCAAGTGTACGGGTCGCGATAGGGTGCTTATGATAGAACAATGAAAGACAATATCGAGATGTGCACCACGTGCACGGCTCTGTGAACATTGAACACTAGGCGTAGAACATTGATTACGGTGCTGAGCATGCCCTCGGGCACCTATGTTACGAAAAGACTAAGTAATTACGAAATTGTGCTATGAGAATAACTTACGAATGGTACGCGTTGAATACAAGTACAAGATGTCTAAGCCGTTGGGTGTCGTGCACCAATATGGATGTGTTGGGGCATAACGTCGATGGAGCTTCCCATATGAATGGTAGATTATGTTTATGAGACGCGAATATG
The DNA here is from genome assembly GCA_029216955.1 of Iris pallida. Taxonomy (NCBI): domain Eukaryota; kingdom Viridiplantae; phylum Streptophyta; class Magnoliopsida; order Asparagales; family Iridaceae; genus Iris; species Iris pallida. The sequence continues at coordinate 10,267 of JANAVB010014688.1, forward strand.
TTTATGGCACGGGAAACCGTTTATGGCACGGAAAACCGTTTATGGATCGAGACTATGTTTATGAAACGGAGGATTTGGTTGGAATGTTATGTGTGTTTGCTATGGCGCATATTGCATGGTCAATGGACTCGGATTGCCCGTGTACGGGTACGGCTTCCCTCGAACGGTTACGCTGGGGAGCCGGGACCGTTCGGCCTAGGAGGGAATTATGTGTGTTATTTATGGTGCACAACATTCGGATGGATTGCGACCGTCCAGTGCTGTGATAAGCTATGATATCCGTAAGTTTGGGATCCTTCGGATACTGGGCTAGCAACCCGTATCGAAGTGATCGTAGGCTTACACATAAGAGATGCCAAGTCCATTACGGTGCAAAACACCATGACCTTCATATAGTTAGGGCCGGTGGGCTGAGATGAGAGTTGGGTGCAGGCGCAGGGCCTGCGACCCTTATGCATGGTCTAAGTTTATGGTTGGTTGTTGCGGGAATGATATGATTCTATGTTAAGTTCTAACCCGTGCAGGTTAGGCAATATGGGACGGAGATGAGCACAAACACTATGTTTACGTTCATGTAATGGCTAACTGTATCTGCTGCAGGAACACGGTATTGGACACATTTATGATAATGTGATACGTTCAAGTATTGCTATGAAACTGATCCTAAGGCTAAGTAGAAAGATCACCAATAATGATGCATGTTCCACTAAATGATTTAGTGTTTGGTTTGGGTGCGAGCGGGTCTTGATCAGTGCGAAGCGAGGACGAAAGCACTAATCCCCTACTAGTTTATGTGCAGGCTCAGGTTATGATCGGCTCAGGGCGGAGCTTGGCTTGGACGTGCCGAGGCATGGAGTTCTTGGCGTTCAAGGGGAGCTACCGCATAGGCGTTCGGACTTGCGACATGGAGATGTTCCGCCGAAGACTACTTGGTGGCTATAAAGAGGCATAATGTATGGAACAATAAAATCCTTTGTGAGCTAGAGAGATCATGAGTGTTGTAGCCAATTGGCATGTATGTTGTGCTATTCAGAGCCTTTGTAATCTTTAGTTCATTATGAATAAAAGAGATTCTTGTGTTATACTTTGTTTCCTTCCACTGCTTATGTTACGAATTTGAGATATTCACTATGTGAACCGTTATCTTGCCTTGCACGAGCGCAACTCCAGGCTCGTTCGGCATCACGCCTCAGCGAGGACGATGATTCGGGTAAAATCTAGCGAGGACGAGCGATTTTCCGGATCGGGGCGTGACATCTCTCACCCTCACAGTCTCTTCCTTCCAACTCCCTCTCTTCCGATCGTCTCTCCGAGCCTCGATTTCTCCGCTCGCCGACCGCTCACCCCCTCCGTTCTCCTTTTCCTCTTCCTCTACTTTGTTTTATTTTTATGATGTTGCTTTTCTCTCTCTCCTCTTCCTCTGAACATTTGCTTCTGTAGGGAAGACCAGCTAAGCCTGAGTTATCAGGAAATTTCTTTTTTTTATTCTTTGTTATTATTATTATAATTAGTATACATTATTTATTATTTACTATTATTGTTATTATTATTATCATTATAATTATTATTTTTTATCATTACCATTATTATTATTATTATTATTATTATTATTATTATTATTATTTGAATATTATTAACACTGATATAATATGATTTCGTTATTTGATATTGTTAACAATTGCCTTCTTATTTATTATAGTTATCATTCCATAAAAATATTTATATTATTATTTTGAAAAAAGATAGTATTAAGTTTGACCAATATATATGCTGTTACATGTATATTATTTTATCAGTTATTATTTTCTTAGTAATAAGCAAAATATCTATTATAAATATTATTAAATTTATAAATATTGGCTTCACTAGTATTAATATTATTATTTATTAGTAAATTATATTATTATACCTTATGGTATGATTTTTGACCTAAAAAAGATATTCTAGAATTTTCAAGTATTTTTAACAAAGGAAATCTAGTTTCCTTCTAATTCATATTTTTACTACTTAGAGCCTTAGACGAAAAACGATTTCTAATTTTGTGAGTACGTATTTTATCTAAAATATTTTTCCAAATTATTGTAAAATGTTTTATAAAATCATATATATGTTATTTATCTAATTTCCTTCGATTTCTCTCTTGTCCGTAACCGATCCTCTTATTTCCATTCTGTCACCAAATTCGTACCACCTTATGTCCACCCTAACTAAGTTGACCCTTCTGGACCTAATGGAACTGTCCGTACCGACACCCGAGGTCACCATGTACAGTTGTTGCACCGAAGTCACGGTTCATGACAGCTTGATCATTGCAATACACCAGGTGTCACGACCCGGTCCCAATTACTTGGAACGAATCGGATTATGCCCAGCCTGCACCGTTGATGAGACGGCGGCAGTAAGCTGTAACTTCCATATGCAGGTAATCAACAACTCAAACTAAATTTGCCACAATAATTATTATTCGATAAATTAAAATCTTGTTCAGTACAAAGTACAAACATAAACCACCAACTTAAATAATATTGTTTTTTAGACAAACTAACAACTGGAAAATAACATCTAAATAAAAGCAACATCCTCATCAAGTAAGCCATCCTCAGGAAGTACAGCAGGGTATAGCTCAGGGTCATAGTAGCTACTAATCAGTAGCTCTGCGTCCTCAACAGGACCTAAAAATATAGTCTCCAGTCAGGAGGGAGTAAAGTACAAATTTATGATATTTTAACAATTGAAATTAATAATAGAATTATGCACTTTTAAACAATTTGAAATAAATGATTTTCCAACAGTTAAAACAGTGAGATATGAATAGGTAATGAATATGACCGGATTGGGTTTGTTACAGTAATATCCTAGTGATATGGTATGGCTTATCCCCGTGTGTTTGAGGGGTAAGCTAATACATTCAGTTATACTAATTGGCTGTGGTCATATCCACTACACTACTCCCCTAGTCCCCAATAGTTACAGTAGTTACAGTCAATGCTTCGTGTTGTATCGTGGTTTAAACTTGTATTAAAACAATTATTAACTAATTGTAATCTACCACAAAAAAGTACTTGCTTCAATGATTGACTGGACGGGTCGATACGTCGGGATGGGAATTCAAGTTCTTCCTTGAGATCCTACATTCGGAAACTTGTCTCAGAAAACCAAAGTTGCCAATGATGCTATACTAGTTGCAATCTCTAGTTGTGTCCTAGTCAATTTTTAGTCTTGATTTAGCTAACACAAACAAAATGCTTATTTATTAATGCGTTGCAATTACGAAGCATCAATTTATATTTATTTTCGAGAAAATTGTATTTATCAGTTTATTTGGAAAAACTTGGTATTTTATAATTATATAAATATAAAACTAAGATTTTCCTTTTTAATGAGAAATACATGAATTTCTATTTTAAATTACAACTTAATTTTCTAAGTGACAAAACATTAATTATTATATTCTTTTAAAATACAATAAATAATTATCATTTTATTACTACGTTTTCACTACCGAAATCATCCAGAAAAATAAAAGAAATAAAATAAAACCTAAACTATTACAATCTCACAACCAGAATAATTAAATAGGCTTATGCCCTTACAGACCAATTACATGAATTTAAATAAGAAAAGACAATATTAGTCTCTAAAATCCTATAATTAAACTTAATAATAAATTAATAATTTTAAACTAAATTGAATTTATTTTAGGAGTCTCAGATATTGGTCCATTCTTCAAAAATAGCTAATGCCTCACCGTCCGGACAAAACCGGTTTCGTTTGCACTTAGCCAGGGCCCATTGACCAATAAGGTCGTCGCCCAATAAATCCAAATATTTTGTATTTTCCTAAAAATCATTTTAAAACTATATAATTAAATTTTATAGAAATTTCGGCAGCATTCCCTCTATTTCGGGATAACCCAAAAACTGGGAAAGTGTGCCATGATTTCCTGCAAATAATCCCAAACCAGGGAAACTCAAATTTTCCAACCAAAATAATATTAAACCCGAATCAGCAATACGTTTTCAAAAATTTCGGAAACCCAAATAAAATCAAAAATTCCGATATAACATCAGAACTCTTTCCGAAGAGTTCTCGGAAAACCCGAAACCATCCACAGAACCAATTATCACAGAACACTTGATCCAAAAAATTTCTGAAACCACAAACGTAGCAGAAAACGGGATTTTTCGAAGAAAATTCGTGGACCAAATCTCATCATCGACCAAGACAGGGGACGAACTACTGTGATTATCAGAGATTACCCAAAAAATGACGGAATCTGAAGTGTAGCCTCAGACTCGGAACGTGTCCAGCACTTGCGGACAGCAAGGAAAACAGCGGAACAGCAGATCTGGGTCGGGGCACGCTGGTCGAGTGGGGCGGAGTCACGCGGGGTGGCTCGAAAGCGACCGAGAACAGCAGCGGTCGCTGCGGAAACAAGGGCGCCGGCTAGGGTTCAGTTGGGAGGGGTGCGCCAGACTCAGGGTCGGCCGGAAGGCACTGTCGGGTCCGGATCTCGCTGGAGAACGCGGATCGGAGCGCCGGGCCGGGTTCGGCTCGGAGAAATGCTGGAGGGGCGGCACGGGGTGCTGCACCAGTCGGGGGTCGGGATCGCCGGATCGGTGGAGAAAGCTAGGGATTTGGAGTTTTGGGGAAAAAGAATGAATGGAGATGGGGTGGAGAGAAGGGATTGGGAGAGGATTTATATATAGGAGAAGAATGGGAGTTACGGAAGAAGAGGGGCTCCGGCGGTTGGAGAAGCCGAGAGGGTTCGGCCGGCGAGAAATCGAAGCCAAGGAGGTTGTCAGTTCCACGAAGAAGAAAGGAGGGGTCGTCGGTCAGTTGGAGAATGAAGAGTTTTTCTCTTCTAAAATATACTGATAGGTGCTGGAATGAAGTTTGGGACTTAAACAAAGTTTTTAAGAAAATCAAACTCATTTATAATGAGTGTAATCCAAAATGAACCAATAATCCATGGATTTGGGTTCCGGGCCAGACAATTTGGGCTAAAAAGACAACTAAATATAATTATCATAATTTAACATTTTACAACTTTAGAAAATATTTTAAGGTTCCAATTGGGTTCGGGTCTGGCAAAAAATCCAAAAATTTATATTTTTAAAAATAATAATTTTAATCTAAATAACATAATAATAATTATTTAGAAAATTACATGTTTCGATAAAATTTTCCAATTTTAATAATTTTCTAAAAATGCAAATTCCTAAATTAACAATTTAATAATTAATCATATTAGCTATTAAAATCATATAAATAATTATCTAAAATTATGGGTTTCACACCAGGCGTCCTACCAGGCAAGACACCTTCCCATTTGCTGTTTATCTATTTTAGCTCATATTTCATGCATTATTTATTTTCTTTATGCAAAATAAACTGTGATACATGGCATAACGTGTTAGAACTTACTGTTCATTTATATTTCCTGCTATGTATTACTTTTCTTACATTAACCCTAGATTTAAGGGACCATATTGTGTGTTGCATTCATTGGCCTTGACATGTTGTAATATGAAGTTGTGTGTCGCATGTAGGACACGGAAGTACGTGATTAGCTGGCCACCAGTACGTACAAGCCGTGCGATAGGAATAACCGCTAATAGAGGTTGCATGCTAGTTTGACTTAGCGGTTATAGAGGTTATTGTTGTGGATACAACATAGTAGGCATTGGGCGGGAAGGACAATTCCTTAGCGTATGGGCTTCGATGCACTTTCCCTTGTGACCCGGACTCTCCGCTGGAGATACGGGGTTGATGACCCATGATTACTGACGGCCACTGACGATTCTGCGAAACGTCATGCTATTACTGATGGGGCCTCTGGTGCCCAAGGGGGACTACGCCGATCCTATTTAGCCCGGGCCCATGCGTAGGAAGGATTGTTCTTAACTACATTTCACTTAGATCGGTTAGGCACCTTTATCCGTTAGGTACAAGTACTTTTGGTTTGGGTACTTGTACCTGACCGTGGCTTGGAACAATAACTTGTCGCGGATTAGCTTGTTACATCTTGTCCTTGTTTGGTTGTAGGTGTGACTTACTACTTCGATGAGAAGGTATTGAACCTTGTTGGGGTCCGGATACTATATTGGATTCTTAGCATGAAAAGATACGTCACCGTGAATTAGTTTACCATCTCCTGTCCTTGTTTGGTTGGGGAGATGGTACGCTCGTTCAGTAGGTGCGTATTGGACCATGTTATAGTTCGATTGACTTATTTATTTGAGCAATATTTATTCAGTTTATATGGCATAATATTATGTGTCTTGTTATGTCCCTCTGAGGACCTGGTTATCTCTCTAGGTGTGTGCAATTGTCTTTCGCAGGTGCTTTAGCTCTAGCCGTGATCATCGCTATTTCTTCGAGGATGATTGCACTTGGATCGTCTTCGCTTCGCTCGCCAAAAATCATTTCTATTCGCATGTGTTTTTGCTTTACTTGTTGGTAGTGGATTTGTCTCCGCCCAACATATTGTATCAAGACAATTAATTCTCATTACATGACATCTTTTGTTCATATATTTTTGTATGGATGAGATTAGTTATGGTTCTACTGCATTTTACAGCTTATGTATTCATACGAGGGTTCCATATGTTGGAGTATACTTCGTATGTATACAGCTGGCATGTCTACGTACTTAGTCCTACGTATTTTGGGACTGGGGCGTTACAACCGCACTGTACCGTCAAATTGACTAGAGAATTGTAACTGGCTTGGGATTTGAAAATGAAAGATTTTTAGAATTCTTTGGAAGAAACGTAAGCTTTAGAAGAGAAGAGATAAAAGTGAATGAGTGAGTTTAAATGATCAAAATTCTTCTCTATTTATAGTTTTTCCAAAGGCAGAACTCTGGCAGAATTCGGACAGAACTCTATGTAACAATCTACAACTGATTGAAGACCAAGTTTTTCAAACGTTCAAAAATCAAATAGTCACTAATCGAACTCTGGCCGAACTCAGGCCCAGTTATGTCAGGGTTGGTCTGGGTTATTTTAAAATAATTTTTGGGCTTTTTAAAATCCTTCAAAAGCTTTTGTAAATATGAGATGTTTTTCAAAAACATAGGTCAAGTTTGAAAATGATTTTGGATAGCCTATTTGCCAGTACGACTCGGTGTACAATAAATTCCTAGACTCAATAAAAGTAAAAATTATATTGCATAAAGAAATACAGTCTCGAGTGGCAAACATAGCTTTGGTCTTGAACTTGAGTAGATATCCGTTCTTGGTCAGTGTCCAAGTGTCCAAAATGTCTTGAGTAAACATCTGAGTAGCTCCGTATATCGAGACAAAGTTTAATTTATTATTAAAATCAGGTTTAACTATGACCAATGGGCCAACAATCTCCTCGATTTTGATAATTGACAAACCTTGACCGATATAACATCTTTGGTCTTTATCAAGCCAAATTGTACCGAAAAAAAGTTGTTCTTGTAGATTGTTCATTTCATGTATTCTTACACTCTAAGATGTTAGATCTTATTTCTCCTCCGTTGTCACTTAGCAAAATAAGTGCAAAGAGATAAGCTCCCCCGCAATATATGCATAAGCAACAATCAGTAAAGAAACACAAAAGAAAGATATAAAAAAATCTATCACATGCAGTTTATAGGGAAGCATAAAATAAGATAATGCTATGAGAAATAGGGAATAATGCTAAACTGAATAAAAATATGTTAAAGAAAGCATAAAACATGTTCATAAGACAAAAGTAATCTCAACCACGCATGCAAATAATAAGAGTACTGATACTAGCTTGGAATGTTGGAGCATTTCCAAGTAAACAAAGACAATAAACAAAGTCTCAATAGTACGACAACTAGACAGAATGTCTAAATCACATATCATCCTCCTTCTCATCATCATCATCATCATCATCGGTAGTGCCAGCATGTCCACCATATCCGGATGGACCAGCTCCAGATGTGCCAGCTCCAGAGGTATGTGGAGTCGCACTCGTGCCACGGTACCAGTCATAAGCGTTTCCTGGCTGGAATAGAGAATGGACCGCCTCTCCTCAATGCGGTAACCAGATACAGTAGGGTCTCTAGGAAAATAACTAGCAGAATGACCCGTCTGAGCAAATCGGAGATCAACAAACGAGTTGGCAATAGCCTTGAACCGAGTCACATCACGGAACTTATGTTTTCGAAAAGTGTCAACATAGAAAGTCTGCAAATCCGAAAGGTACTGATGGATACCCTCAAAAGTCATAGGGTAGATCTAAGGAGGAACAGGTGCAGTAAGAGCAAGTACAGGAGGTGCAAGAGCAGTGGCAATGCTGCGACGAGAAAGATGAAGATACTTGGGCTCAGGGTCCAGAGCGCAAGTAGATAAATCGATATCAAAATGCTGAAAGATGCGTGGGATAAGCATCACATAAGAGAGATTGCGGTCTCTTTCGCGACATCTACCCATCATCTGGATGATAGTCTTAGGGGAAGAAAAAGGAATCCCCTTAAGAATGTGAAATAGGACAGAAAGTTCTAGTGCAGTGACATCATCTTCGAAGTAGATTTCGGAAGAATAGTGGAATAGATGATGCGATGTAACTCATAGTTAAACAAGTTCAAGTTATTGGCCTTGAACTTTCCAGGACGAGCACGTGCTGGCGCACAAAGCTCATTCTTGAAACTAACGAGAGTCGTGCCCTCGGGAAAGTCAAAGTTGGTGATGTCATCGTGCGGGGCACCTTTATTTGGAATAACAAGGATTTCTGCTAACAACACATCATCGAACTCGATATCGATCCCGCCAATACGAGTTCTTGCGGTAAAAGTGTCTAACACGAAGTTACAGTAAAATAGTCTAAGGGCGTTAGTAGCTATAGGGAATTATTGGATAACGAGACGGTGTAACCCTAATGCCTCAAACAAAGGACGATGATTTGAAAATACAGTCCATTTGATCGGAGCGCCTATGCATATTATATGCATAGCAAAGTCGGTATACCATAACAAAGCTTGGTCATGAGTTTTGAAGTAAAACTCATCCGACACGCCGTCACCCGATTGGACCGAGAAAAAGAGTGAATTCGTGTTAGGATCGGAAGGCGATGCCTCTTCATTGGCATTAGTCTTCTTCCCTTTGAAAGGATTGAATCCCTTAGGCATTCTTTCCCAAAATTAGATAACCCTAAGAATTTAAAAGTGGAGGAAAGAAGGAGTTATACCTTCCGAGAATCAAGTATATTGTAGAGGATGCGATTCTCCGCATGAATCCAAATTTTAGATGGATTTTTCCACGTAGATTAAAAGAAATAGAGTTGAGAAGAGCTAGGGTTTGGGGGGTCCTTCGGTTGCTGCTGCTGCTGCGATGATATAATTTGGAAGAGATGAAGAGGAGGAGGCCTCGGGTTCCCGCTTAAAAACTTACAGCACCAACAGAACTCTGGCCGAATTCGGACCGAACTTGGGCCGAATTCGCCTAGGGTTCTCCTGTGTTTTTAAATAAAATTTGTGGGCACATCCTTTTAATCAACTCATTTTAAATATTTAATTTAAAGTTTAGTAATTTTAAACTTCAAATAATATAATTAATATTATTTTATAAATTAACTTTTATTACTCAGCGTCTGTTTCAGATTAGCTGTAGGAGTACTGTCCCAGATAACAGGAGTTCACCAGGGAACAATTAAGTACCGCTTCGCTTCGACCGTAGTCATGGTGACAGACAGACTCTGTGTAGGCTTGTCTCAAAAACAGTTATTGAGTATTAAAAAGATTAATTAATAAAAACAAAACTAATTAATATTATTGACAACTAAAATTCCTAATTCTCGACGTAAATAATTGAAACGATCTTCCGCTAGAGGTTTTGTGAAAATGTCAGCCAATTGATTCTGTATGTCTATGTATACAAGGTCTATATCTCCATTTTGTTGATGATCACTAAGAAAATAATGTCGAATCTCGATATGCTTAGTATGAGAATGACATACTGGATTCTTAGTCAAATTAATACAACTAGTGTTATCACAGAAAATGGATATGTGTGTGAAATATAATCCAAAGTCTTCTAAAGTTTGCTTCATTCATAAAATTTGTGCACAATAATGTCCTGCGGCGATATACTTAGTCTCAGTTGTTGACAATGCGACAAAATTTTGCTTCTTGCTAAACCAAGGGACTAGAGCTTTTCCTAGGAAATGACATGTGCCACTGGTACTTTTTCTATATACTTTGCATCCGACAAAATTAGCATCAGAATAATCGGTTAAGACAAATGACGTGGTTTTAGGATACCATAAGCCGACAGAAGAAGTACCTTTAAGGTATCGGAAGATGCGCTTAACTGCGCACAAATGTGATTCCTTAGGATTGGCTCGAAAACGTGCATACAAGCAAACACTAAATATAATATCTGGTCGACTACTAGTTAAGTACAAGAAGCTACCGATCATACCTCGATACTTACGTATGTCTACGGGTTTGCATTGTTCATCAATATCAAGCTTGGTTGAAGTCGTCATTGGAGTGCTAAGTGGTTTGACTACTTCCAGGTCGAACTTCTTTAATAAATCTTTTGTGTAATTTGCTTAATTTATGAACGTCCCATTGTTGGTTTGTTTGATTTGCAGTCCGAAAAAGCATTTTAGCTCTTCCATCATGCTCATCTCAAACTCGTTATGCATACACTTTGAAAATTCTTGACAAAGAGATTCATCAGTGGATCCAAAAATAATATTATCTACATAGATTTGAATCAAAAGAAGATTGCTATTCAAAGATTTTATAAACAGTGTAGTATCAACATTTCCCTTTGAAAAACTGTTGTCAAGTAGAAAAGAGCTTAGACGATCGTACCAAGCACGAGGGGCTTGTGTCAAACCATACAAGGTTTTCTTTAACTTGGAAACATAATCAAAATTTTTGAAATCTACTAAATCCTAGAGGTTGAGCTACATAAACTTCTTCTTTTATAAAACTATTTAGAAATGTGCTTTTAACATCCATTTGAAATAATTTGAAATTACGAAAACATGCAAATGCACATAACATACGAATGGAGTATAATCTCGCAACTGGGGCATAAGTCTCATCGTAGTCGATATCTTCTTCTTGATTGTATCCTTGAGCTACGAGTCGAGCCTTATTACAATTCACCAAACCATTCTCATTCAGTTTGTTTCGGAATACCCAATGGGTGCCAATGACCGGATGATCAATGGGCTTGAGAATAAGTTTTGATTCCGTTCGAATTGGTTCAATTCCTCTTGCATAGCATCTAACAAAAAATTATCACTATATGCTTCTTCAATGTTTTTGGGTTCAAGCTGTGAGATAAAAGCAACACAGGAAGCTATATCTTTATTAGAGGAACGAGTACTTACACCTTTGGTAATCTCACCAATTACCAAGTCCTTTGGATGATCTGCCAATAATCTTATCTCTTTTGGCATATCATCAGGATTGCTGGTTCTGGCTTTTGATTCTGTATGTGATCTGCTTGAAGACTCAGCTGGTGCTTGGTGTAAAGGTTCTGCATCTTTATGTGAAGGTTTTGTAGTAGCTGTACTTGGTGTACTTACGTCTTCATTATCGTCATCGAATGAATGTTGATTTAGTTCATCAAACTTGACATTAATTGATTCTTCGATGATCATGGTTCTCTTATTGAAGACTCTATACCCTTTGCTCTTTGTCCCATAACCACTACTAAAATCTGCCCAATTAACGATGTTAATTTAGCGACGTTCGTAAAACGTCACTAAATTATGGACATTAGCGTCGTATAATTGAAACGTCGCTAACAGTCGCTACTAGCAACGAAAATAGCGACGTGACAACGACGTATATTAGTTACATGAGCTAGTCGTCGTGAAACGTCGCTATGACGTCGCTAATAGCGACTAATGTAGCGACGTTAGTATGAACGTCGCTAAATTCTAATTAAATTAAATCCCCCCCCCCGATTTATTCCCCCTTCATTTTACTCTTTCACTCTCTCCCTCCGGCGCTCTCACTCTCACTCTCTCCGGCGCTCTCACTCTCTTCGGCGACTCTCACTCTCTCCGACGACTCTCCTCCCTCTCCGGTATGTGACTCCCTCTCTCTCTCTATTTTGGTTGTTGGTGGTTGGGGGATGCTGGTGGCTCGGAGAGAGGGGCAGGTGGGGGTGCGGGTGGTTTGGGGTGAGGAATGGTTAGGAGGTAGCTGGGGGGTGGAGAAGGGGGAGTGAGGGCGGCTGGTGTTGAGGAAGGGGCGGGGGGAGGGGAGATTTAGGGTTCGGGTTAGGGGTGGGTGTGGGAGGGGAAGGGGTGGGGGTGAGGGCGGCTGGAGGGTGAGGACGGGGGGGTTGGAGGGAGGGGAGGGTTATGGTAAGGGTTGGGGTTAGGGTTAGGGGTGGTTGATGGGGAAGGGGAGCAGGGGGGATGAGGGGGGGCTAGGGAGGGGAGGGAGGACTGGTGGAGGAGGGGATAGGGTTAGGGTTAGGGTTTGGGGTGGTGTAGGGGGGAGGGGTACGGGGGGCTGGGTCAGGGGCACTAATAGTGCCGAAAAATCTGATAATTTAGTAATAATTATTTGTTTTTCGACACCAAAAAAATTTGATACTCCGATTTGAAACCACCGATAGGGCCAATATTTGTAACGTAGTTTTGTTGGTTGGTTAATATCGTCGTCTATTTTCCTTGATCCTGATACTCATAGGAATGGTCCCGAGTCACGGCTGTACGTCGGGTTAGGACCTTTTCGCTGCTCGTGGGGTTGACGGGTCTGCTGCTCGGGGTGGGGCCCCTAGTGGGCTCGCTGTATATATGTATGTATGTAGTATGTAGTATATTCATTTTAGTTTTAAAGTTTATTCATATTTGCAGATATATAGAAATGGCTATATCTATGTATCTGCTAGACCGTTCATGGATGTACAACCGCATTCGATATGACAGGTACGATGTGCAAGATGAATACATCACCGGAGTAGAACAATTCCTCCAATTTGCGAAGGCTTTTCCTCAATCCATGGACGGCATGGACATTAAGTGCCCATGTGCAAAATATCATAACATGAAGTTTCAACCAAAATTGGATGTGACATATCACTTATACACAAAGGATTTCCTTCCGAATTACTACCAATGGACCGCACACGAAGAGCTTGTACCTTTAGCATTCCAAGCGGAGCCTTATATGGAGCCTTAGGTGGAGCCTTATATGAATGTCCACAACCGAACTGGTATCGACAACGAGTACGTGAACATGGTCTTCGACGCTACGGGGCCTAGTTTCGATCCATATATTCGTGACGCAGCTGAGGAGGCGCCGAATGCCGATGCCGTAAAGTTCATAGAGTTGTTAGAGAATGCAAGGACTCCTTTGTACCCTGGCTGTGAGGACCATTGATCAATCGGCTCTTGAGCATAAGGTCTGACATTAATATGTCGTAAGAATGCTACAATAGAGTGCTCGAGTTGATTACCGATATCTTGCCGGAGGGTGCCAAGTTACCGAAAGACTTCTACCGCTCTAAGAGGATGGTGAGATCCCTCTGGATGGGATACGGCAAGATCGATTGCTGTCAGAAAGGATGCATGCTTTACTACAAAGATCACAAGGATGCAGAAGTGTGCGGATTCTGTGGTGCTAATCGCTACAAGCCAACTGCTGCAGGCAAGTCTAGAAGATCGACTGCTTCAATGCACTACTTGTCGTTGACGTCGTGGTTGTAGAGGTTGTTCATGGTGACAGAGATTGCTAAAAATATAAGTTAGCACAAGCGACAACAGACCAAAGGAGTGTTGGATCACCCATCTGATGGAGAAGCGTGGAAGCACTTCGATCGAACATACCCTAATTTCGCTTCTGATGCACGTAATGTAAGGTTGGGGCTCTGCTCTGATTGTTTCACACCATATGGTCTTTCCGGTTCCCAATATTCATGCTGGCAGGTAATCCTCATTTCGTACTACCTACCGCCTTGGATGTGTACGAAGACACCTTATATGTTCTTAACTATTATCATCCCCAATTCGAACAACCCGAAGAGGAACATCGACGTGAACTTACAGCCGTTGATAGATGAGCTAAAGCAGTTATGGGAAACAGGGGCGTACACGTATGATGCTTCGAAAAAATAGAATTTTTAGATGCGGGCAGCACTAATGTGGACAATCAATGACTTTTTGGCTTATGGAATGTTATCTGGATGGAGCACTCTTGGTCGGCTTTCATGTCCGTATTGCATGGACCGCACTAAGGCTTTTTGTTTGAGACACGGAGGAAAGCCATGCTTCTTTGATTGTCACCAGCAGTTCTTGGCGAAAGACCATCCATACCGTAGGAACAGAACTACTTTTCATGTCGGAGCTATGGAGAAGGGCGATCCACCGCCAATGTGGTCCGGAGAGGACACATGGGGGCAAGTAAAAAAAATCCCAAGTGCTATTGATGATCCTACAACGAGCAGCCGTTGCGAGGGATTTGGCGAAGATCATAACTAGACCAAAAAGAGTATATTCTGGGATCTGCCATATTGGAGCACAAATCTGATTAGACATAACCTTGATGTCATGCATATCAAGAAGAACGTGTTTGATAACATAATTAATACTGTAATGGACATCAAGGGAAAGACAAAAGACAATAAAAAGGCTAGATTGGACTTAGCCGAAATATGTACATGCCCTACATTGCACATGATAGACAACGGGAAGGGAAAGCTTTTACGACCTAAGGCAATCTACTCGCTGGACAAGGAGGACAAAGTGAGACTTTGTAGATGGATCCAGGACTTAAAATTTTCGGACCGATACGTCTCCAATCTAAGAAGATGTGTCGACATAAAGGAGTGTAAACTGACCGAAATGAAGAGCCACGATTGCCATATATTTATGGAGAGGTTAATTTCTGTTGCATTTTAGAAATTATTACCGTCGGTAGTCTGGGATCCATTAACATAGCTTAGCATATTCTTCAGAGATCTTCGTTCTTGCAAGTTGCTCGTCGATCTTTTAGAGAAGCAAGAGAAGGACATTGTGGTAACACTTTATAAACTTGAGAGAGTTTTCCTCCTGTATTCTTCGACTCAATGGAGCATTTGCCGATTCATCTTATCCATGAGGCTCTTGTTGCTGGACCTGTCGGTTATCGTTGGATGTACCCGTTCGGGCGACAGTTGAACCACCTCAAGAGGAAGGTAAAAAATAAGGCATGGGTGGAGGGTTCTATTTGTGAAGCATATGTCCTTGAGGAGATTTCAAACTTCTGTTCCATGTATTTTCAGCCTCATATTGCTACAAACAGAACAAGTGCTCCCAAAAGTGACGACGTCTATGAAGTTGGTATTGAGGCAAAGCTGAAAGTATTTACTGCCTACGGAAAACCATCTAGTAAAATAAAAAAAGATATCTAAATGACGACGAGGTTAGCACTGCAATGTTATATGTATTGCTCAAGTACGATGAGGAAGGAGTGGACAAGCTAGAGGGGTAAGTAAAATTATTTCGGGGGATTCGTTGCTTCTTAATATAATTAATATACCTATGCTTCGTTGGTTTTCAGCATGTTTAAGGATGAGGTAACGTCCAACAATCCGTACGCAACCGAGGAGGAAGTAGAACAGCAAATGAGACTTCATTTTCCTTGTTTGTTGAGAGCATATGTATGGATATCTTCACAATTTACTTTTTCTGTACGTATATACTTGTACAGAATAATTAAGTTAGCATCGTTTATTTGGTATTTAGGTTGATTGTCTGGAGGCAATCCTTGAGAATGATTATATTAAAACTCTAGCCAAGGGACCAATTTATCAAGTGAAGACATTGCCAAGTTACTGCGTAAATGGCTTCAGGTTCAAGTCAACAAATGCTTGAATAAGAGACGACTTCTTGGATTTAGATTCTACGAAGAATAGCTGTTTGTGCATAAAATTTTCAAACTACAAAGACGTCGACCCAGGAAATAACTTCTTTGGCGTCTTACGGGAGATTGTGGAACTGACATACATTTATCGCCATCGATATCAAGCTTATGAGCCATTTGTTCTTGCAAGCCAGGCTCAGCTAGTTTACTTTACCAGCTATCCAAAAGGAGGAGCCGAGAGATCAGATTGGTGGGCAGTCTGTAAGACTAAAGCTAGGAATACCTTCGATGTCGACGAGATAGCTTATCAGGAAGATGAACTACCTCTTATTACAAATATTATCGATGTGGACTCAATGAAAGTTCCTCATGACATGTTTCATCAATTGGAAGAGGTAGAAGTATCAAAAGAGGAAGCAAAAGTTGATAGAAGTGAAGAGGAAGAGGAAGAGGACTCAGAACAAGATGAATTTTTAGAAAAGGATTAAATATGTTTAATTTTCAGATGTAATATGGTTTACTTTTGTTATTTTTCAGATGTAGTATGGTTTACTTTTGTTTTTTAGATATAATATAGTTTACTTCTGTATTTTTTAGATATAGCTCAACGTGGATCCTTTGGTTTCGGTGCCGGTGGGAGTCGACGAGGCCGACAGTCTCCATCTACCACTCCTCCTACCGACTCATCATCCCCCCGCACTCCAGTATACACTAGCGGTCTAGTCGCTAGAAGTGTCTCCATAACCGGCTCTAGCAGTTCCAGGCTAGGGCTTTCTACTTCTACGCAGCCAGTACCGTCGAGTATTCTAGAGGCCGACCCCACTACTAAGGAGCAGACCGAGGCCGAGGCCCATGTCGAGGGTGAGGGTGAGGCCCATACCGAGGGCGAGGCCGAGGCCGAGGGGCAGGCTGTGGGCTGGGGCAGGGGTAGGGGTAGGAGAGGCAGGGGGAAGGGGCAGGCTGCAGCTCCAATTTGAGACAGATCCTCCGTGTCGACCGAAGGGGGATCTGAGGTTGGAGATTTGGGCCTGTACTCGTACCAGGCGGTAAGTAAAAATATTATTACATTAAATTTGTTTAAATTTATTATAAACTTGTTTAATAATTTTTAATTTCTATTTTACAGGTATTATTCCTCCTTCGTACACCGGTCGCTGGGTACATTCCTGTGACAGAACTACGGAGAGCCCTGGATCAACTGGAAGGATGTCCCGGCCGACAAGAAGGCCTTCTAGTTTGAGCACTTTTTGGTACGTAAAAGTTTATTTCCTTTTAACATTTAGTATGTTATGTTATACCTTATGTACTTCTATGATTTTTTCAGCGGACTTACTTCTTCCCTCCCCACCGCGCCATTGCTATCGAGTCTATTTTTTCCAGCGTCGCCAGCAAGCTCATTAGGGATGCGATCCTCAACCAAAAGGATCGCGAGCGCCGGAGAGAGCCTATGTAAGGTTTGATCTCTGTCGCCGACTGGGCGATAATGAAGATGAGATTCGAGGAGGGAACCTACAAGGAGAAGTCCGCGAAGTCTAAAAGAGCACGACAGGCGGGGTCGCAGTGCTGTGGTGGGTCACGGTCCATCATGGATTTCTTCACTCATATGGTACATATCTCGTCATATACCCATAATTAATACTTTATAGTAATAGTTTTCTTTCAGCTTAACTGACAAATTATATAATAATTTCGTAACAGGTTGAATCGGAAGAAGACCCGAATATGGTGACCTTGTTCCTCGCCACACACACGAAGGGGGAGCGGTTCGTAGACGACAAGGCCCGGGACACCTACGTAAGTTTTACTTAATGCTAGTTCATTAATAATAATTTTTAGTTACGTAAAGAATTCATACAGATGTTATTGCTAGGCCGAGTTTTTAAAGTTTTACTTAATACTAGTTCATTAATATTAATTTTTTGCGACCACGTGAAAATTCATATAGATGTTATTTCTAGGCCGAGTTTTTGAGGCTTAGGGAGGCCGGGGCGACACGGTCAGAGGAAGCTGGTGCTAGCACTTTCCAGCAGCCCCCGGCCGCCGCAGCTCAGTCAGATAACGAGCTGTGGATGAGGGTCGTTGGTAACATGCATAGGGGTACGTACTATGGTAAGGGCTCCAATGGTGCCTTCATTGCGTCACAAGCCTTTACGAACGCCACTAGTGTGCCCGACCCCGCACAGACTGAGGAGTCACACCTCCACCAGCAGAGTGTCGATACGCAGATTGCAGCTCTACGTGACAAGATGCTGCAGATGAGGCACCGCATACAGATAATTTTGCGCTCATCTCACGCTTTGAGAGGCTTGAGGAGACTACTGAGGCGCTGCGACACATGACCCGTGCTACGCATGAGGCTACACAGCGGTTGGTCGAGCAGATGCAGCAGTTCTAGGAGATGGCTACGGAGCAACCGTCTGCTGGTATGCTGGGAGCATCGTCTACATCCGACGGTGCACGGGAGGATATGTTCGTCCACCTGTTGCTACCGGAGGAGTATCAGACGATCCTGGCATTGCGACGACAGTCATCTGGTAGCGTTCCTCCTCCAGATCCGGCTCCAGCTTCGGGTCCAGCTCCAGCTCCAGGCGATGAGTAGTTTTGTTTTTGTATTTTCGAACTGTACTATATTTTTTACTTTGTACGTATTTGGGGATATTCACTTTGTTCGTTGAGGATATTGACTTTGTACGTATTTGAGGATATTGACTTTGTTCGTTGAGGATATTATTGACTTTGTTCATTGAGGATATTATTTTTTCTTTATATTTTTTGTATATTCTGGAATGTATTGTGCGTGCCGGTGTTGAGTGTTCCACCGAGGGGGTCGGCGAACCCAGGGATTGGATTCTGTATTTTGTATTTTGGATTCTGTAGTTTGGCTCAAGCTCCAGTTCCATTCGCATTCTGGATTCTATTTTTTTTACACTTTTTTAACATAGCGACATTAATAAGCATCGTTAAAGTTTTGCGACGTTAATGAATGTCGCTAAAAGCGTCGCTAAATTGCTGACGTGGCAACACGTGGCACCGAATCTGATGTCAGCACGTCGTCGCCAAAACGTCGCAAAAGTGTCGCTAAACGACGACCACACAATAATGTCGCAAATTGTGTCACTAATTAGCGACCACATGGGAACGTTGCAAATAATGTTGCTAATTAGCGAA
Organism: Iris pallida; assembly: GCA_029216955.1. Taxonomy (NCBI): domain Eukaryota; kingdom Viridiplantae; phylum Streptophyta; class Magnoliopsida; order Asparagales; family Iridaceae; genus Iris; species Iris pallida. The sequence goes on from JANAVB010014688.1 coordinate 29,255, forward strand.
GTTATCAATGTCGCTAACTAACGTCGCAATAGCGACGTTTTGCGACGTTTTCTCGATTAGCAACACTATTTTTTCCGTCGTTTCCAAAACGTCGCTGAAAACGTCGATAATTTAGTTTAGCGACGTTTTGGCCGAGATTAGCGACGTTTTAGAACGTCGCTAATCTGACAAATTTTTGTTGTGAACCTAAAAAGATACCTGCATCGGTCTTTTTATCAAATTTACTCAGGTTGTCTTTAGTATTAAGAATAAAGCATTTACAACCAAATATCTTGAAATATGAAACAGTGGGTGTTTTATCAAAACCATAACTCATAGGGAGTCTTCTTCGATATAGGTCGAATCAGAACCCTATTGAGAATATAGCACGCTGTATTGACAGCTTCAGCCCAAAAGTATCTAGGTAGACTAAACTAGTTCAACATTACTATAGCCATTTCAGATAGAGTCCTGTTCTTACGTTCCACAACTCCATTTTCTTGTGGAGTTCTAGGGCAGGAAAACTTTTGCAAATAACCGTGTGTGTCACAGAATTGCTTGAACTTTGCATTCTCAAATTCGTCGCCATTATCACTACGAATGCGAGTAATCATGAAATCGTTTTTATTATGTAATTTCTTGCAAAAGGTGACGAATTCTGACAAAGCATCATTCTTGTGTGCAAGAAAATATATCCATGTGTATCTAGAAAAATCATCTACAATGACAAATGCATATAACTTACCACCTAGACTAGCAATTCTACTAGGTCCAAATAAATCCATATGCAATAATTGTAGAGGTCTAGTGGTACTTACAGCGTTCTTGGATTTAAAGATGGACCGGATAGCTTTGTTCTTTTCACATTCGCTACATACCGTATCCTTCTTGAAAGATATGTCCGCTAAGCCGCGTACCAACTTCTTTGTGGATAGTTTTGAAATTGTGTCCATATTTGCATGACTGAGTCTCTTATGTCATAGTTGACTCTCAATGCTCTTGGCCATTAGGCATCTACCTGCTTTGTTAGAATCTTCTAACAAATAGAAAACATATATGTTGTCTTCCCCGATACCTTCAAAGATAGTACTGCCAGTTGAGCTATCAACTATAGTACATTTGTCTTTGACGAAGTTAATGCCATAACCGTGATCAGCTAAATGCCTTATGCTGAGCAGATTATGTTTTAACTCGGTAACTAGAAAAACATCTTTAATCATAGGATAGGGAGCCTTACTAATGTCACCGATACCGATTATGTACCCTCTCAAATTATTACCGAAGGAGACGTATCCTTCTTTATTCTTATTTGATGGTGTTACGAATAATGATGCATCAACGGTCATGTGCTGTGAGCAACCGCTGTCGATGATCCATTTGCTTCTAGCATGTGAAGGGTGTCCCACCTACAAAACAGTTTGCAGATGAAACTATTGGTACCCATTTCTTGTAGGATCCTGACATGTTAGTCTTTGGTATCCATGCATAAACATTTAAATCTACTAACTTTCTGATTCTACATGCAGAGGATATATGACCAATGAGGCCACAATAATTATATTTTGCATGTTGAGTGTTAAAAGTTGTGTGAGGTGCATGATTGGTAGGCTTTGGTTTTCTAGTATAGAAAAATGTATGTCTATTAGTCTTCTTGGGCAGTAGTTTGGTATGGTTTGGTTTGACAGTGTTTGGTTTGGTTGTGTTCCGATAATTCGGTAATTGACATGTGTTAGAATAGGAAGCAGCAACTTCATGCCGTTTTCTAAACTAATTTCCAATTTTTTGGAGGTGTCATATAATCTAGTATAGTCAGATGTAAGTGTTTCCATTCTGACTTGTGCACACTGGAGATTCTTTCTCTCTTTAGATAGTAGTTGGATGATAGTTTGGTCTTTTTCTTCGGATAACTTGATAGTCTCGTGTAATAACAGCTTAATAGAAGAAAGCTCACCAGACTCAATAGAAGAAACATTATTTCTAACATCAGCTAGTTGGTCGGTAAGTCTTCCTATCTCACCTTTGTACTCTTTAAGTACCTTCTTAGAGGTTTCATATTTACTACGCAGTTTTCTGTAGTCATTTAACAGGTCACTGAAAGCCTCTCCTAGTTGCTCAAAGGTGAAATCATCATAAGGATCAAACATAGGATTAGTGGATACCTGATCGCAAGCCATTAAGCATACATTTGCAGCGTCATCCGATTGTTTGTCTTCTGAGTCGCTGGCTTCGTTCGTATGCTATATGCTTGTATTGGCATACTTCCTTGATGTAGATCTCTTCAGGTAGCCTTCGTCATATTTGTTGCTTTTTCTCGTTGATGATGATGTTGTTGGAAAACCTTTCTTCATATGTCCTTTCTTCTTACATCCATAGCAAATAGGATCTTTTTCGTTGTCGTTGTTGTTGTCGTCTTTTGTTCTTCTGTTGAATCTCATGAACTTCTTGAATTTTCTTACCAGAAGAGCTTGATCTTCAGAGTCAGAGTCACTATCGTCAGAATCATCTTCGACGGTTCTTCTATGTTGAGCCTTGAAAGCGATCGACTTCTCTGACTTCTCTTTTGGTGTAGCATCTTCAAAGTCTTGAAGTTCCAACTCGTGAGTGAGTATCTTACCCATGAGTGTTTCCAGGGACATTGTTGAGAGGTCGTTTCCTTCAATGATTGTCGTAGCCTCTGGAATCCAGTTCTTCGTGAGAGCTCGTAGAAGTTTGCGAATCTTCTCATGGTTACTGTATTCCTTGTCTAATGAAGACAAAGGATTTACAATATCTAGAAATCTCATAAACATCTGAGTGACGAATTCATTTGACTTCATCTTGAACGTCTCATACTCTTGAGTAAGTATGCTGATCTTTGACTCCTTGACTTGTATTGTTCCTTCGTGGGTTACTTCAAGAAGTTTCTACACTTCATTCGATGTTATGCAAGTCGACACCCTGATAAACTCAGTTCTGTCTAAAGCACAAAATAAAGCGTTAATAGTACGTGCGTCAAGACTGACCTTTTTCTTTTCATCCTCAGTATATTTATCATGGGGTTTATCAACTAAAACTCCCTCAACAGTAATACGAGGAGACTTTTTGTAGCCATCAATAACTATAGACCATAAGTCAAAATCAAGAGATTTTAAGAAAAAATTCATCTGTGTTTTCTAATAAGTGTAGTTTGTGCCGTCAAACAGTGGGGTCTGTTTGTGGATTGGCCTTCACTTGTGAATTTTACAGTTGCCATATGTAATGATGTGATATATAAAATAATTAAATATAACTATAATTTTACCTTGCTTTACCTGTATAATCCGCTCTGATACCAATTGTAGGAACGAAGCCGTAAAGTAGAATACTCTAGAGGGGGGTGAATAGAGTTAGCAGCAGAATATTGCTAATTAAAAACTTGTTAGCAGTGAGATCACAGAAATAATATCAATAATCACAAAGTAATAACTGTAAAGAAAAGAGATCAGAAACCAAACGCAAACACAGCAATGTATACTGGTTTTCCTCTTGTGAGGACTAATCCAGTCGGAAGAACTCTAGCTTCCAGTTGAATCCACTATTGGAAAATTCTGCAAGTTTTTATACGAAGTCCTTACAACTTCTACAGATGCGAGTTTTGATACGAAGAACTCGACCAACTTCAGTTTTAAAGAGTCTTTCTTCAATCAAGCCTCTGATTACAATTTCTCTGAAATCTTCTAGACCGTACCGTACCGGCAAATTGACTAAAGAATTGTAACTGGCTTGGGATTTGAAAATGAAAGCTTTTTAGAACTTTGGAAGAAACATAAGCTTTAGAAGAGAAGAGTTGGAAGTGAATGAGTGAGTTTAAATGATCAAAAATTTTCTCTATTTATAGTTTTTCTAAAGGCGAAACTCTGGCAGAATTCGGGCAGAATTCGGACATAACTCTATGTAACAATCCGCAACTGAAGGGAGACCAAGTTTTTCAAACTTTCCAAAATCAAACGGTCACTAACCGAAGTCTGGCCGAACTCGGGCCGAGTTCTGTCATGGTTGGTCACAGTTATTTTAAAAATAATTTTTGGGCTTTTTAAAATCCTTCAGAAGCTTTTGTAAATAAGAGATATTTTTCAAAAATATAGGCCAATTTTGAAAACAATTTTGGATAGCCTATTTGCTAGTACGACTCGGTGTACAATGTATTCCTAGATTCAATAAAAGTAAAAATTGTATTACATAAAGAAATACAGTCTCGAGTGGCAACCATAGCTTCGGTCTTGAATTTGAGTAGATATCCGATCTTGGTCAGTATCCAAGTGTCCAAAACGTCTTGAGTAAACATCTGAGTAGCTCCGTATATCGAGACAGAGTTTGATCAATTATTAAAATCAGGTTTAACCATGACCAATGAGCCAACACCCAAGGCAGCAGATCCCTATGACTCAGTAAACATCCACGATCAATCGTGCACCGAAGCCTGTGGCTACGTCAGTCTCCACGAGCAATCGTACACTGAAGCATGCGGGCATGTCAACCCTAGAAGCTATCCACGATCATCTAGTATCCATGCGCCTAGCGTCCAAAGGGGTGTTATGCGCCCACAGTGAAATCAGTGCATTTTCCACCTGTGGGCGCATAACAGTCGTTTCAGTGCAAAACGACTATAAATAGGGGTCTCATACCTTTTCAAAAACGGACATGAGCATTTCAAGAGCCAAATTGCTGCCCTTCTTGCCAGTGAGCCGAGAGTTAGCAATTTTCTTAGATTTTCTCCTACTTTTGTAATCAGAGTGTCAACGGAGTAAATGAGCAACTTTCGCTCGATCTCCATCGTCCCATTCTCCATAATTTATTTTATACTCGGGGATCTTCAGTGCAAGATCTCTCAGGCGTACTCGATTTGTGGTGCCTTGTGCCAATAAGAAAAGACAACATTTCTTCTTCTTTTTTGTGTGTGTCCATAGCCAGGTGTCAACACTTCGCCAAGAAATCCTCCTTCTGCGGAAGATGGAGCAATCGCAGCTTGTGCACTAGGAGATTTTGGTACAGGAATCCTTGACGAGCTTTCTTCCGCAATATGAGTCCCCAGGTCCATGGGAGCCATGGTGGAACCGATGTTGAAGGCTGGATCAACGGGGCTACATCAATGATCTCCATGTGACCCTCTGCAATCGAAAGCACAATCATTATACATCATGTCAAACAGTATTAAGGGAGCAATGGTGAATAAAGTCAGAAATTTACTTGAGTTCGGCAACATATATGGAGTCTCACGAGGTATGGTGTCTCGTTCAATAATGAACCTCGTCATAGTGTTCTCAGATACGGCTGCTTGGCTTCTCCCAGCCTCCGAACCACCTGACATAAAATGGCTGCTCCCAGTCCTGGATTCAGCCTGGTCACCTGGGGCTGCTACCTCTGCCCCCTCTGTTTCAAAGATGCGTTCAATTGGGGTTTAAATCCCTTCAGCATTAACTTCTTCAGGGTTTTTGTCACCCTCAACATTCTCAAGTCCTTTGGCAAGGCCTTCGTCACCATCTTCATCAGCTGGGCTTTCATTTCCTTCACTATCAACATCAAAATTCTTATCGCCTTGCAGTTCATCAGGATTCTGATTGTCATCTTTTGGGCTCTGATGGCCCTAATCTTCATTTTCAACAATAATATGGCCATACGTGGCCGTCGAGTCCTGATCTTTCTAGGTCTCCTTTGGATCTTGGCTTACTTCAGCTTTATCAAGATCAGAATAAGCATCTATAGGTTCTTCTTCAATCAGATCGTCATCAAAGTCACAGCCATCTAGCGCTTCTATCGTCTCCTTGTCTTCTCGAGAGAGTACAGGAGTTTGGGCTATAGAGGGAGCTTGAACATTTGGAACATCCTCCGAAGGTAATATTTCTTCAGGAGTCGTGACGTTCGGAAGATCATCAGTAGGGGACAGTAACATTATTCCGGCTGCAGCAAGTGCAGTCACAGGAATGGTGATCCTCATAAATACTGGTTCCGAAATAGGAACCGAAGGACTATTCGTTGTAACAGTTGGAGCCGATATATCCGTTGCTAGAGTCTCTGCAAATAGAAAACATACATATCAACAGAAATGCCCAATGAATTAATATCTTGAAGGGCATTAGTATTACCTTTTGGGGATAGTGAGTCTTGCGACGGTAATGACGATTCTAGCTGACCAAGAGATTGCCCCAGCACTGAAGGAGTAAACGAAGTTGCAGTTTCTTGCTGAACAACTTCGGTTACCAACAATTTTCTCCTCATTTTGTGATCGAGCGGTATTTGAGGAGATCCCTCGGATCCAAAAAGTTCATCCCGCAAATACGGCCCTCTACTAGTCTTTTTAGTAGTAATTCTACTTTCTTTTAGGATTGGAAAAAGAGTTGTCCCCGTTTCCCCAGAAGAAATCTCTGCTTCAAACTATCGCATCTGGGATCTCGTCCTCGCTGTGGGCTATTCAGTAATAACAACTGCTTCTTTCTTTTTCTTCCCCCGAGCCTTAGAGAGAGAAGGAGGTTTAGCTGGGGCAGATTGGGTAGTTGATTCCCTAACTTTTCGTCTTTTACTAGCCCCTTTAGTAGAAGATTTTTCTCCGCTTCTTGAGGAAGATTTCTAGTGGATCATTCACTTCGTCAGGGAGGCCGACAAGTGTAGCTTCAAGAGGCTCATCAGCATGAGCATTTTCCTCATCTTCTTTGAACTCCAGAGTGGTCTTACTCCCTGCTCTTGACCGTCTGACATTAACAAAATAATCAGACAAATTGAAGCCTTCGAAGAAGGTATTGGCCGAAGTATAAAAGTTTGCGTATGTATATAACATATGCGGGTCCACTTCAAGAGTATCAGAGGGCATTGATAATGTAGCCTTAGTGCCCCTAGCACTATAATATCTCCACCCTCTAGCACCATCAATCAGATATCAGGAAGCTTGTAGGCAGGTGGTTGCGTTTTTGTCGTGCATTTGATCATAGCCGAATTAGTGGGCAAATCAGCTAGGCAGATATGGTTCCAGACAACACTCACTCTCGAACCGATATATCAGGAGAGAGGGTTGATCATCTTCAACCACATAAAAGCAGCTGGTGATGAACGAGCGCCCATAGGCTCTAGGTCCATGAGCAAAGGAGGAAGATTCTCAGTTCCAAGAGGTGGAGGAATGCAGTAGAACCTCTATTCAAAATCTATATTCAATGCCTTTCGGCAATCAGTAAGGGTGTTTACTTTCCACCAAGATGTGGCATAATGTCTGATGAAGTCCCCTCCTATGACACCTAGAGCCGGATAAATCAGAATGGAATTGTGTAACAACAACCAACTGAACAAATAAGTATACAGCATCTCAGTACGAGGAAACCCATCTCGAGTACGAGGATCCATCATCATGGCATCTGTTAAAGAACGAAGACCTGCGTTCAACCGGCAAGTCATCGCAGAAAGAATGTCCATCTTGTGTCCAAATACTAATCGCACAGCGATAAATAGTACACGCCGGTGGATCCTATCAACAGCACTGGCTCCAGGGACTACGAACCGTCGTAGCCATAATGAGAGAAAACCTGCCAGAGTAGCCCCTTAAGACATCTGTCTACCACCTTGTCTTATATAAGTCTCGATGGGAGTACCAGTCTGTCACGACTCGCACCCACCGTGAGGGTACGAATACGTAACAGCGCCCAGCCTACACCGCAGTGTCGACGGTAGAACGTTGTTCTAGGTCGCAAACTATAACTAACACAATATAGAATAATCTCCAACTGGGGACTAATCACAGAAGGTACAACTCAATCACAACTAGAGATAGAATATGGCACGATAAAATAGATAAGAAAATCCTCAACTGAGGCACAACAGAAATGAAATAACATAAGTTAACAACTACCAGTCTCAACATCTCTAAATATATAATTCTGAAAATAAGGACAACAACTAAACATGAAAAAGGAAACAATCTAGACTATCTAAACTATGCAATGGGTATCATCCTCAGCAGCTGCCTGAACCTCCCCAGGGGTCCAGGTCGCGAGTGTCATCTAGGCAAGCTCCAAGTTAAGGGGGGCAGGGTTCCTCATCATCCTCTGTAAAATTTTCAACAGGTCCAGTCAGGACGGGAGCGAGCACAATACGTCTCACGCAGATCATAACAGGTTAGAAAATATAGAAATACAAGAGAGTACGATACATGAAACTGAAAAAAAGTACATGATGTAAACAGGAAGAGAACTGTAATAGAAATATCTACTATAAGTAGAGAGCTACCAGTGACTAGTGATTTAGAGTACAAAGTCGATATGTGAACGGCTGGATTTGCACATGACTATACTAAAGAGGCGTACATGGCTATAGTACTTTGGAATTGTTCACATGACTATTTATACTCCCCCATACCCCAATCAATACACAAGGATCCAGACAAGTTATGTTACGTACATGGTTTTCACATGAAGCCCATAGATGGGTGTACATGAAGTATTCATGAGGACTCAGAGAACTGAGTGCACATGAATTCCACATGAAGGCCCATGAAGGGTGCACATGAAGTATAGGTTATACATGAGATACACGAGAAACACGACCGAACATGATAGCACATAAGAGTACACGAGCGAGTACGAACGAGCATGAAGCACATAAAAACATGAATAACATGAGAGCGAAGAATATACGATGTACATGAAACACACGACATGATGTATCTGATGCTCTCGAGGGAGATAACATCGCATGAAAGGACCCATATAGTACCAATCCGAGATAATATCGTGACAGCATCAAATAAGGTAAACTAGAGCAGGAATATAGTTCTAAGCAAGTTATGAAATAATCAGAGAATGTACTCACCTGGTATCTGAATGTCTGAAGTAAATGTACTGTCCGAGATGAGGTACCTGACTCCTAGTTAGAGCAACACAATTCAAGATGTACACAGGGAATGATAAATGTAATCTACAATGCATCTACATGTTGTCTAGGTCAAACTAGACTAAAGTCAACACTTGGTCAACTCTAGTCAACCACACTAGTCAATGCTAGGTCAACTAAGTCATACTTAACCCAAACAAGTCTGATAAGTTTCACTAGGCCTAACCAAGCCTAGTCTAGCAATCACCCACCAATCACAAGGCTATACAAGCCAACACAAGCACACATCAAGGGCACATCATATTCATGCATATTCAACATTATATATATATATATATATATATATATATATATATATTTTTTTTTTTTCTTTTATATATATATATATATATATATATATATATATATATATATATATATATATATATATATATATATATATATATTTTTACATATACATATATATATATATATATATATATATATATATATATATATAAAATATATAAAATTATATATATATATATAAAAAATATATATATATATATATATATATATATATATATATATATAAATATATATATATATATATAAAAATATATATATTTATATATTATATATATATATATATATATTTATATATTTTATATATATATATATAATATATATAAAATATATATATATATATATTTATATATATATATATTTTTATATATATATATATATTTATATATTTTATATATATATATATATAATATATATAAAATATATATATATATATATATATATATATATATATATATATATATATAATATATATATATATATATATAAAATATATAAAATATATATATATATATATATAATATATATATATATATAAAAGTATATTTTATATATATATATATATATATATATATATATATATATATATATTTTTATTATATATATATATATATATATATATATATATATATATATATATATACATGTAAGCTATGTGTGTGTGTGAACATGGAGGTGTACATGAAAAGAGAAAACAACACTAGGCCATATATCTTTGTTCCCACATATATACATATCTATATACACATATATGTATATAACTGTAGGAATACATATATATATATATATATATATACTCACATTATATGTATACATGATATACCTACACATAGAGATAGAAAGGGAAAATGAAATCAAGTAAAATGTGTGTGTGTACATATGTGTTTAGGCATGTGTGTGTGAGTGAATGTGTGAGGAATACAGTGTTGTAGGTGATGAAGGGTAGTGTCAATGGGGCATGTGCATGTGTGTGTCTACATATGTGTGTAGAGGGTGCCATAGTGTAGGGTGTGTAGGGATACTAGCATGTGTGTAAATATTGTGTATAGATGTGAATGTAAAATACACATTTTTGCAATGTAACCAATTTCCAGTTTCAGGTTTTTCACAAAAACAGTGCTTGAATATACATATTGCTTTCATTCTAAACCTTTTCCAATAATTGAATCTCACAATTTCCAATAATGAATCTACCAAACAGTGCTCATAATAGTGTCAATGTCAGCTTTCAATTTCCAGTTTTCTACAGTGTGCATATGAGAAATAATTAGTGTATATCAGTTGACAGTGAAGGGTATGTATGTGTGATAGGGATATAGGCTAACCATGTGTGTTCACATCCACAGTTCTCATATAACATGTCTACACATCCATCCGAAAGCCATTCGAAATCCTATCACCCAAATACCTATGTTATCATCAAACCTAAACATGCATAAATTACAATGTAGGTGAATTCTATGCAAAACCATTCAGATTTCAGTAAGGGAACAACTTAAATTCAGGATTTCAATGTCAACTCAGTGTCCTGTGTATGGTGTATGTTAATCCCATAGGTTCTCAGATTTATACATTGAAATAATTCTTAGGAGGTTGTAGTGTGTACCTAAAAGTGTCAAGTGTCCTAGGTTTTCTGGTGGGTGCAAGTGACAGTAGCTTTAGGTGTGTGGCAGCTCATATGTGTGTGTGTGAAAATGTGTCACAGGTTGTGACAGGTAGATAGGTTTAGTTCTCAGGATACTGACAACAAGTGACAGTAGGTACATTCCCAAGCCAATGAAATCCCAGTTTTTACATTCAATCTAACATTCAAATCTCAATCTCAGTTTTTAGTTAAGAGGAATCTCAGATTTATGGAGTTCTCAGGAAAAGGGATGACAGTGAACTTGGTTCACTCCACTCTTTGCAGTCCCAACTTCCATTTGAAATCCTATAACCCAATCTCTAACATGTAACATCCTAGCAGTAGTTTAATACATATGTGCAAATGATTAAATCATGAAAATCAAATATCAAAATAGTTTGAAACTGGAATAAGTTTAAAGTATAAAAAAACTGAAAACATGAATCAGCCACACATTCACAAATCCGAATTGAAACCTAAACCTAACACATATCAGTATCCCACATTGTAGTAATGTAATTACATATGTAGATGAATTAGAATGGAAATTTTAACAGAAAAAATTAGTTGTAACAGGGAAATAATTTCAGGATTTTAAAACAGCAACCTAAGTATCAGTCCACATGGGAATTTCTCATTTCGAAAACCAAAATCCTAAGGAAACACACAATCAGGCATATGGACGTGTCCCTCATGTGTACACGTATCTAGGAGGGTCCATTCGTGTCCAAGAAACTGGACACGAAGTGTCCAAATAGAACACAACACAGACACATGAACTGTGCACTAGACAGTGTCGTACACGTGTGCACGCGTGTCAAACGCACGGCACAGGCCACGTGGGGACACGTAGCCGTGTACACGTGTTCTCCAAGGGTAGTAGTAAGTGTCCAACTGCCTAAAACATGTCCACAAGAGTTGTGTCAAGAGTTTGGAGGCCGTATCAGTGCGGATTTTTCGTGCGTGTGCGACAGGAATGAATCGGTGCGGGTCGAATAACTCCTTCGATACTCGACCATCACTCCCCAAACTTTGGAGACACACTGACAGTCGTGGCCTCCATCCCCTTACCAAAAATCTCGTGTCGAAGTGTCGTATCCAGGGAAAAATGGATACGGGGTAGCAGGACACGTGCACGGGACTGTGCGGGTGTGTGCGTGTCCAATTTCTGACACGAATACGACATGAAATCCATATCAGTCTTCACAAAATATATTATACACACATAGATCTATAATCCTATGAAATTAGATTTTCAAAAATTGAAAATAAAATCCTTTATGACATTTCATCAAACACATGCACACATATCATGATATGTGTCCGATACGGACACCAAACGGACACGAATCGACACAAAACCAATACCTACGGCTAGGGGACACCTAGGGCTTCCTATCCATGCAAGGAAAATGAAATTGGTGGAGGGAATAGGGATTTACCTATATGTTCAATTTGTATGAAAAAGCTTCAAAAAGGGGAGTTTCTTCTTGATGGCCAAGTGCTCCAAATTGGTCCAAATATGAGATTTCTCTCCAAGGACATGAAATAGAGCTGGATTAGGAACTAATGCAAAAGACTAGAGTGGAAAAGGAATTAAAATGAAGGATCTAGGGATTAGGAAAGAAATGACATTACCTCCTTCTCCAAAATGTTAAAATCTCAATAAAGAGGCAAGAACAATAAATAAAGAGATTATTTATAGGGAGAATAGCCCTAGGTGGCTGGTCATAAAGTGATAGTTAGGGTTAGGGTTGAGTCTAATGGGCTATGGACCTATTTGCACTAGTCATTGAACCAATTTCTAAGTATCAAGCCTATTAACCAAATCACTAAACCTTCTATTCAAGTCTTGATTCCTACATGCCTAACTTAGGTTGACTTAAGTTAGATTAGGGTCTCACCATACTAATCAAGTCACCTTAACTAGAGTCAACATCTAGGTTAGTCTCTTAAGTCACAACTAGTGAAAGTCAAATCAACAATCGTCAATCCATTCAATAAATCAGTAATTCTAAAAAGTCAAAAAGACCAAATTACCCCTAGACTAAAAATGATAAATGAAACACCCTAATCTTATGGCTAGGCTCTAGGACAGACAGTCTCTACGGTTTTACTAGCTGCACATCAAATCACAAGTCATAATTTTTAAATAGTTTCAAAATAATTAAAAAATCACCAAAAATTATATTATTAATTAAATATCATAATTAAATAAATTAAACACAAAATTTCAAAATTACTCTCATTTTAGAAATTGGGTGTTACACAGTCTTAAACACACGCCAATCCTCCTTCAGCTCATTGTCAACATTCCTTGACCTTTCTATCAATTTCTGGATAGTACTGCGGTCAATTGGTTCAAAAAAGTGTGGCTCACAATCTAGGTGTTCATGCACCTTGTCTTCCTGGATGTTGCCTAAAAATAGATAAAGCAACCATTTAGACAAATAACACGTCCCCTTTGTATGACTCTTGTATAGAAGGGTGTAGATCATGAAGTGGCATAACAACTCGTCGAAGACTGCCACCATTTCTGGGTTTTTCTCGACTAAAGCATCCAATTCTTCATTTGTTGGCACATACTCTTCATATGGATTTTTATCCATTGGCAGATGAGAGATGTATTGTATTTGGTGAAGGGTGGAGCCTATCTATCACTGAGGGGTTACAAAAGTGCCCATTCTACATTGTATCTTTCTACCAAGGCGAAAAGCAAATTGGAATTGGTGCGAATTCTGCAGGAAGTAGTCCAAATGGGTTCATAAAGCTTAAAATCAAGCATATCGTCTCTAAAGTTGTTCAAAGCCCATATTAAAAGCTGGTTCTAGTATTTGATATCTGGATTCATCAAACCCGTCAATCTCATATTCTGAGCCGGATACTTTCCTTCTGCTTTAGCAAACAGGTTCGCAAAGAAAGGTATCCTAACTAGAATCATCGTTGATGAATCCTAAGGCGGTATGCAGCTTGGTTTTAGGCCTCTCAAGTAGGTGTTATTCCTCTCCGGCGAACTAAAGAATATGCCTCTATTTTGAGGACCTAGTCTATGGCATATCCTTCCAACTCTGGCATGTTGAAAATGAGTCAGATCCTATGCCATATTTCGAGGATAGCTGGCATGGACATAATGGAATAGGGACAAATGTTTCGTCATATCAGTAAGATATATTAGTCTATTTTCGCTATGATAGACTCGCTTTTCCCACTTCGATTTAGGCTGAGAATCTCTCTTGATAGCTTCGCCAAACAAGAAGGCTGGTTTCTTGTAGGGATAATGATCCAAGTTTATGAGGGGTTTACCATTCATCAGATATAATAAAGTCTTGTCATCTTAAGACTTTAGCACAGCTCTTCTTGTCACGACCCGCACCCACTGTGAGGGTACGAGAACGTCACAACACCTAGCCTACGCCGCAGTGTCGACGGTAGAACGCTGTCCTAGGTCAACATACATCTAGCAAAATAATACTAAGCAGTAAATGAACTCAATCACAACTAAGGAGAGAGAAAACACGACATGATATAGAAATCTAGGAAATACTGAATATAGAAAAGTCTAGGATAATATCCCAGCAAATATCCAGAGTACATATCTCAGCTACTGAATAAGAAAGGATATATACAACTCAACATCTCTGAACAGAAGTAAAATCTAGCTAAACAGTCTCAAGACAACATGAAAATAAGATAAGGCCTAACTAAACTAGTCTAGGCAGTGGGGTGATGTCCTCAGCTAGAGCTATCCGAAGAAGGTATCCTCCCAGGCCTCCTCCTCATCCTCTGTAATATTTTCAACAGGTCCAGTCAGGACAGGAGCGAGTACAGTACATCTCAACAGTTCATAGCAGGTTAGAAAATATAATCAGGCAGTAAAGTAAGATATAGATACTGAAGAAATGTGGTATGTAAACAGAGAGAGAAAACTGTAATGGAAATATCTACTATAAGTAGAGAGCTAATAGTGACTAGTGAGTCAGAGTAAAATATAAACATGTGAATGGCATAGGAGGTTCATGACTACAGCTAAGAGAGTGATTCATGACTACAGCTACTTGGATAATATTCACATGTCTACTTCTACTCCCCCAACCCCAATCAATACACAAGGATCCGTTCAAGTTATGTTAAGGTTCGTGAAACTTCATATGGCTCATAAAATGAGTGGTACGTGAAGGTGATTCATGGGGGCTCTGTGAACATGAGAGTACATGTGTCACAGGCGGTTCGTGAATCAGAGGAAGCATAGATATACGTGATGATTCGTGAAACGCACAAAACATGCTGTATCCGATGCTCCCAAGGGAGATAACATCTCATGAAAAGATCCATATAGTACCAATCCGTGTGACCAACATGACAGTATCAAGTAAAGTAATTTAAAGTAGGAAAATAATTCTAAACAGGATATGAAATGATCAGAGAATGTACTCGCCTCGTATCTGAATGTCTGAAGTAAATGTACTGTCCGAGGAGAGGTGTCTGGCTCCTAATCAGAACAGCACAAGTCACAACAAGTCTAAAATTATATAATGAAGCCCTACTATGCATTCTACATGATTCTAAGTCAATCTATGCCAAAGTCAACTCTTGGTCAACTCTGATCAACCCTAGAAGTCAAACTAGGTCAACCAAGTCAAACCTAAGTCAAACTAGTCTATAATAGTCTAACAAGTCTATTTTAGGTCTAACTAGACTACACCAGTCTATTCTAGACTCACTAGTCAAGCAGACACACATAGGCCATAGGCTAATAGGCCATACCATGCCTAACCCAACCAAAAATCATATCTACACAAGATTATACCTATACCTAAAATAATACACATATTACTATATTAATATAATCTATATAGGGATACACAATAGCATATAGGCTACCCTTAATATCACACATACATTATCTATCCATATTAATATAGGATATGATAACACACACATTAGCATATAGGTACCTATAGTATATCACACATACATTATAGGATACCTAAAAATGGAATCTCATAAA
The DNA here is from genome assembly GCA_029216955.1 of Iris pallida. Taxonomy (NCBI): domain Eukaryota; kingdom Viridiplantae; phylum Streptophyta; class Magnoliopsida; order Asparagales; family Iridaceae; genus Iris; species Iris pallida. The sequence continues at coordinate 45,040 of JANAVB010014688.1, forward strand.
CTCATAAGCATAAAGAAATAGGAATGAATGTGTTGTGTGTGATGAGTGAAGTCTTGAGAGGGTGGCAAGTGTGAGTGGACTGTGTGTTAGAGTGATAGGAAAATGGTTGTATGTGTCATAGGCCTGTGTGTGTTGGAGATGTGTATGTGTGAGAATGGCATGAGGGTGTACATTACAAAACAGTGCACTTGTGTTTAATTGAAATCCAGGAATGTTTATTAAGGAAAGAAACAATCTCAGGAAAATAGCAATGAAGGCAGTGAATACATGAATCAAACATTTCAGTTTCAAACTAGGATTAAACAGGAATTGACAGTTTAATCATGCATAAACATTCATCTCAGTGTAATAAAAAGGAACTAAATCTCAGTTTTTAAAAGGAAATAAAATAACAGGTTTAGGATTGAATCCAGTGCAATGGGTATTCAGGAATCACACAACAGGTAAATCATTATAGTATTTAAAGGGTGTATCCCTATTGAAGTTTAATCACCTACAAACAGTGAAGCACAGGATACTTGGAATTCTTAGGAATTAATTAACCAACAATGTGTGATAGAGAGAACTATTCTCAGGTTTGCACAGTCCAATTGACAGTCTCAGGAATTCGAATTCAGTGTGCAGGAAGGCCTAACTCAGGTTTTTAGTATTAAACAGTGTTCAAAAGTCTCAGTTTTCATCAACTCAGTTATATACAAACATTTCAAGGATCATTAACTCTGTTTAATATGAGAAGTTAATATGAAAATGAACCAACCATTCAAGGCAATCTCAGAAATTAGTGAAAGTGTGAGTGACAGTGCTCATGTGTATGTGTGTCCTTAGAGTACATGTGGTAGCAGTAGTGTGGCATGAGTGTATGGGTGGTGATGAAATCAGGAATTCAGTTTCAGGAATTCCTGAAACAGTGATAGGAAATCCCCTCCCCTAATCCAAAACACAAAACCCAATGTATTAACACAATCAAAATTAACCTATCAATCCTTCATTAGTTAACCAATATGTAGGTGACAACTTAATATTATTACCATAAAAAAATAGTTAATAATCAAATTAAAAAAATAGGAAACCCAATTCAGTTCACAACAATGTGTGTATGCATACAATCTCATGTAGGCTGAACATGTGACAGAAATTTTAGGAAATCAATTGCCTAATGTGTAAACTGTCTCAGATTTGTGGAGTGACAGGATATTAGTGGCAATATGTATGCAGGAATACATTAATGGACTGAAACATGTGTGTGTCTAGGTAGGACCCTGTGCTTGTAGTGTATAGCTGCCAGGAAAGTATGGTGTGGGCAATTAAGTTCCCAGGAATAGGATTCAGTGCTAATTCGAGTGTAAACATTGTTCTAATATGGACTAACAAATATGTAGGAGTAATAATCAGTTGAAAAACATCAATAACAGAGATTTAAATAGTTCAAGAAATTCGAAAAGACAATGTATCAGACATGTTATCAGTGATTTCCAACTTCACATTCAAATCCCCATTCACAAGAAAACAACCTATACTAACATGTAAACTCGATTAATCATAGATCATTAATCATGTTAGGATCTTAATTAGCAAATTAAACATGAATTAAGAACCATTAAAACTGAATAAAATAGAGAACAAAACAAAACAGTACAAAACAGGACCAATCCTCATGCACGAGTTCAGCCGTGTCCAGAGCACGACACAGGACACTTCGTGTCACGTGCACTTACCCATGAGTTCGCCAAGTGTCAGGCTACGACTGTGTCACCCTGACTCGTGTCGACGTGCCGCCGTGTCGTATCAAAACACGCGTATCAGCGAGGCAAAACAGCGCGTGTGCACACAGTGCATGATCAATACACACACAAATGCGTGTCCAACACGACACGAGGGTGTCTCAAACTTTGAGGATCTCATGTCAGTGTCTGCCCCTAGGGCTGTGTCAAATCCTAGGTGTCCACGTATCGTGTACAGGGAGCAATTGCCCCCGAGCAGCAGGACAATGTGCACTGTATCAGAACAGCGTGTTCGTGTCCAAATCTCGACACGACATGACACGATCACAAGCTCAGTCCTACAGAAAATGATAAGCGACAACAAACCCTAAATTTCTATTCAAAAAGTTTCCTAAAATCAGGTCGAAATGTCCTTTGGGACGTTTCATCAAACACCTATGTCTATAGGCTGATACGTGTCCATTTAGGACACGAAATGGACACAAAACCTAGGTCTAGGAATACCTATAGGACCAGGACACTTAGGGCTAGGTCTACAAGCAAAGAAACTAGAATTTTAATGGTGTTTATAATGATTTACCTATTGGTGTCAAAATACAAAAAAAGTCTCAAATGGGGGGTTTCCTCTTGCTAGCAAACTTCTCCAAATTGCCCCAAAGCTGAGTTTGAACACCACAAACAGCAAGAGAACAATGATTAGATCCTAATGGAAGAAATTTCAATCAAAAAGGAGTCATATTGACTAAACTAGGAAAGAATTTATGAAGGCTTACCTATTTCCTTAAGAAATAAAGAACTATTGAAGAAGGAGGCACAAATCCCCATAGAGACATTATATAGGCAAGGGGAAAAGTCTCTTGGCTGGTCATAATAGTTAGGGTTAGGGCTTTTAGGTTTCATCCTATGGCTAGGATTGAATCATGGGAAAATAGATGGCCTAGAACAAAAGGATCTATCTTAGTCCTTGCAAATCATTTAACCATGACTAAACTTGACTTAACCCCCTTAACCAACTCATCTAATTCTCAAAGTGGCTCACTAAGTTAGTCATGACTCATCTAGGTCAGGTCCAATCTAGGTTAGGCTAACCATAAACCACATGGAGATTAATCAAATAATATTAAATCACACCATTCAAATAAATCATTTTAAATTCCTAACAAAATATATTAAATTCAAATAATTAAAAAATGACAAAAATACCCTCAAACTAAAAACGATAAATGAGATATCCTAATCACATGGCTAGGCTCCAGGGTAGACAGTCTCTACGGTTCACTAGCAAAACACCTAAAATCTCAAGTCATGAATTTAAATAGTTTAAAATTAATTAAAAATCACTAAAAATTCTAATATGAAATAATATCATTAATTAATAATTATAATTACAAAATTTCAAAATTACCCTCTTCAGGAAAACTGGGTGTTACAATCCTATCCACCTTACAAAAAAATTTCGTCCTCGAAATTTAAAATGGTAGCAGGCCTTCTAGGTTAAACCCCCAGCAATCAAAGTCTCAGAAATCTATCTTAAATTATACAGTTGAAAAGTGTAACCTATGGGGTCATGGCATGCAATATCAGTCTGTGGTCTCTTCTAGTTATACCAACCATGCTACAGTACTAGGCTGTCACGCCCCGCTCCCAGGATACGGCGAGCCGAGTACGTACAACATCCCCAGACTACGCGACCATACAACATGAACCTAATTGTATCCCGCGATTGTCGCCTGTAAGGTCCTAGGTAGGCATAGAGTTAAGGAAATAATACAATTTTCCACAAAAGAGCATAACATTCATTTTATCCCAAAATGTTACAACATAATTCAAGTCTCATCATCAAACACATATTTACGTTCTGGATTCATTGTTCTTCAAAATACAAACTTACATATTGCATTCATGTTTCTTCAAAATACATAAGTCATAGCTATGAGGTTCCCAGGATAAGGCTACAACCCTCAGTCCTACATCATTCATAAAGTTCTGCCTCAGTGTATGCCTGTTCCCCATCCTGTTCTTCAACAATCCCTAGTGAACAAAACTAGGTCGTCAATACGACGAGCAAGCCCTCAGTCAAAGGAGAAGTATGAATACGTAAAATTAAACAAGTGAACAAGATTTAGTAACTAGAGTGATTTAAATTCATACCTTGATATTAGTCAAAAGAAAGTGATTCTTAATTAATGTCACAAGGACACGACAAGATCTTTTAGACCTAAATGCAATTTAGAGAAACTCATGGATCACACACACTCGCCTAGCATCTCAACAATAACCCCATTTGCCCGGGATCAGGCTCGTACAAAACGGGTTGGTGCTTAGATACTCCAACCGTCTGTACTATCACATATTGATGTGATTACAAGCAGGATAACATCATGAGTGGTTTCCGAATCATCTGGGTCGAATCATCGCATCATGTGTTATAATCAAGAAGTTCGTATGTCTTGGACTTTTCCAAGAATATCGAACCCATTCATTAGAGAGCTGAGCTGAACTCAGGGCCTGGATATCTAATGAATTAACAATTATTCTGAGCTGAAACTCAGGGTAATGTGCAAATGGATAGCTGAGCTGAAACTCAGGGCCTGGATGTCCAATTGCGATCAAGAAAGTGAGCTAAGCCTCACCCCGGATATTCGCACGACCGTACGAACACCGTATCAGGGACTGATCAGTATGAAAATAAAAATTATATTGCAAAGAAGTCAGCCAGGTGTGATCCAACGGTTTCTCTCCCACAACCCCATGCAACCTATTCTAAACATTTAGACTTCAGAGAAACTATCTCCCAATCGGGAGTCCTAGAAGTCAAGTTGCTTTCAAATATTAGTTTCGTCTTTTCCGAAACTAAAGTAGTCCGGAAAATATTGGAACCAAGGTAAAATTTCAAGATATTCAATTGGACATGATTCCAAGAATCCCTCCGATATTATAGGTCGGAGATGGATGTTTCAAGTGGTCTAGAACTAGAGTCAAATTTTCCAAGAAATCCGAGTTTGTCGAAAATAGACTAACTCTGGAAATTCTCAAAAATTTCGGCAGAGTCTCCTTTGTATTTACTGACCCGGAAATTAATCCGATACAAGTAAACACAAAGAGACAATATACGGGCACGCCGACCCCTTCGGTGGAGCAACCCTCAACACCGGCAACACGCAATTATAAACGGGTACGCCGACCCCTTCGGTGGAGCAACCCTCAATACCGGACCACGCATGTAAAGATATATGCAAAAATAAAGACCTTGCTTACCTTAGCAAACAAGCAAGCATACAATTTATCTTGGTTTTGCATCGACTTTATCTAAATACTAAACAAGCCAAGGATGATATGGTTATTAGTGATATAATAATGTCAAAATAATATTAATTGCCATGGAGCATATTTAACCTCTCAAGAATGTTTCAAAATAGCAATTAACACTTGAAAAGTAAATATATAACTACCATAGTGTCTAGGTATCCCTTAATAGTCATTCTTGTTGTAAATTCCTGACATTAGGGGCCATTTTAGTTAAATTAAAAATCTGGACAGAATTATAGTATTAACATAAATTGGTAGTTAGACAAGTTTTTCATATACATAAAAGGGTATCAAATGATTTGCATACGTGCATTTATATAATGACTTTAGGTAGGTGTGTGTATATATACATATATTTCATGGTGCATAAACCTCTTACATGTATATATATATATGTCCATATTGTGTCAAAGTATAAGTGTCAAGGCTTTGAGTATGTGTGTATGTATATTCGTATGTACATTGTTAAGAACTATACTTGTGGAGTACATATATGTGTACATGTGAGGACAAAATCACAATATAATTTAGAATCAAAGTGTCCATACAAATATATATACACATACTCAAGGAATTCATTTGTGCAATACATTTTCCATGATATAATCTTCAACATGGGATTTTTGTTACAATTTCCACCAAATTTCAGAATATAAAATGATATCATATCACTCATAATACTTATGAAAATAAGAAACATTCCAAATAGGAGGAGGAAGAAGAAGGGGGCTTGCCTTGAGCCTTGCCTTGTAGATATCTTCCCTCTTGAAGAATTTCTCAAAACCCAAAATCAGGATCCTAGGACACAAATTTGGGAATTGGGGTTAAAATCAAAACCTAAAAATTATTTTACCAAGAAATTGAAGAGAATGGGAAAGGAAATTGAAAGGAAGGAAGAGGAAGAAGAAGAAGAAGAGGAAGGAGGGGTGTGGTCGGCCGGCGGCCGACCGCCGGCGGCGCCAGCGCCGGCGCCAGCAGCCGCGGCAGCAGCGCAACGCAGCAGTGGCAGCAGCAGCAGCAGCAGTAGCAAAAGCAGTAGCAAAAGCAGTAGCAAGAGCAGTAGCAAGGGAGAGGGAAGAAGGAAGAAGGAGAAGAAAGGAAGGAGAAGAAAATGAGAGGAAGAAGAAGAAGGGAGAGGAGAGTACCTGGAGTTCACTAAATGGGGAAAAATGGGTTTCTCCTTCATTCTCCTTCAAGTATAATGAATGGTAGAAAAGAGAATGACCAAAATATCCATATAGCCTTGTCATGAGGCATGAGTGCCAAATGGCACAAATCCATGCATGGAAGCCACATACTTTCCTATGCAAGTATGCAAAATAAATTTTGCATGGGGGGTATTTAAAAAAAAATTGATTTATCCAATTTACACTATATATATATATTTGAGAAATAATTTTAGGAAAATAGTTTTTGAATGGTAAAAAAAATATACCAATAATAAAAATGAAAAATTTAGGGTTATGACACCCTACCCATCTTAATTAAATTCCGTCCTCGGAATTTAAGGATAAGAGAGGTAGAGAAGGATAGGTTGCTAAGTACCTTAATCATCAAAGAGGTAGGGGTACAGTCGTCGCATCTCATCTTCTCTTTCCCAAGTAGATTCTCCCGGTGAGCCCTTGTTCCAAGATACTCGTACCAAAGAGATGGCCTTGTTCTTAAGAATCTTCTGTCTTCGATCCAGGATCTCTACTGGCTTCTGTTCAATGCGAAGAGTTGGGCCAACTGTGATTTCTGAATGATCCAGTATGTGACTGGGATCTGGCACATACTTCCGTAGTTGAGATACATGGAAGACGTCGTGAACTCCTTCGAGAGATGGTGGCAAGGCCAATCTGTAAGATACATCACCGATTCGGTCCAGGACGTCGAATGGGCCTATATACCTTGGGCTCAACTTTCCTCTGGTTCCAAACCTGATTGTTCCCTTTGTTGGCGAGATCTTCAAGAATACATGATCTCCTGGTTTGAAATTCAAAATTCTCCGATGCTTATCTGCCCACATCTTGTGCCTGTCCTGTGCAGCTTGAAGATGACTTCGAACTGCCTTGACCATGTCCACAGTCTGCGTAACCAATTCTGGGCCCAAGAGTTGCCGTTCTCCGACGTCACCCCAGCATATAGGTGATCTGCACTTCCTCCCATACAGTGCTTCAAATGGCGCCATCTTGATACTGGCCTGATAACTGTTATTATAGGAGAATTCTACCAGATACAAATGATCATCCCATGATCCTTGGAAATCTAGAGAGCACGCTCTCAACATGTCTTCCAAAATTTGTATTAACCTTTCTGACTGTCCATCAGTCTGTGGGTGATATGCTGAACTGAACTTCAGGCGACTGTCAAGACTGTCTTGCAAGCTTCTCCAAAACTTGGAGGTGAACCGAGTATCCCTGTCTGATACGATACTTACCGGCACCCCATAGTGACTAACGACTTCCTTCATGTACATCTCCGCTAGATGCTCCGTAGATTGACCGACTCGAAAGGGTAAAAATCTTGCGGACTTTGTAAGTCTATCTACTATCACCCAGATGGCATTGTTACCTTTTTGAGTTCTTGGGAGTCCTGATACAAAATCCATTATAATATGCTCCCACTTCCATTCAGGTACTGGGAGTGGTTGCAGTAGTCCAGCAGTCCTTTGGTGCTCAGCTTTTACTTGTTGGCATACTAAACATTTCGAGACAAATTTTGCTATTTCCCGCTTCATTCTATGCCACCAAAAGTTTTGTCTCAGATCCTGGTACATCTTCGTACTCCCAGGATGAATGTAGTACTGAGAACTATGTGCTTCAGACATCAGTTCAGTCCGGAGTTCTCCAAATGGTACACATAATCGACTCCCGAACCTTAAGGATCCATCAGAATGCTTCATTAATCCAGTTTGTATCCCAGCTTCAGTTTGACTCCACAGTTTCTGCAGCTTCACATCCTTCTTCTGTGCTTCCTTAATTCTCTCCACTAAGGAAGATTGAACTTGTAAACTTCCCCAAAATCCATCTGCAACTGGGCATATCACTTCAATCCCCATTTTCCTGAGATCATCAAATATCTCCTTGGGCGTGTTCATAAAGAAAGCTTCAGGCCTCCTACTCAAAGCATCTGCCACTTTGTTTGCCTTGCCTGGATGATACTGCAACTCCATATCAAAATCCTTAAGTAACTCAAGCCATCTACGTTGCCTCATATTTAACTCCTTTTGGGTGAACACATATTTTAAACTCTTATGATCTGTGTAAATCTTGATCTGTTCACCAAACAAGTAATGCCTCCACAGTTTCAGTGCAAACACAACAGCTGCTAATTCCAGATCATGTGTTGGGTAGTTCCTTTCATGAACCTTCAACTGGCGAGAGGCATAAGCGATCACCCTTCCGTGCTGCATCAACACACAGCCCAAACCCTTGCCAGAAGCATCACTGTAAATCTCGTAACCTCCTGATCCTGAGGGTAAGGCTAGTACTGGTGCAGTGACAAGTCTTTCCTTTAATTCCTCAAATGCCGCTTGACATTTATCAGTCCAAACAAATTTTTCATTCTTCCGAGTCAATCTAGTAAGCGGCTCAACAATTCTTGAAAAATTCTCCACGAATCTTCTATAGTATCCAGCTAATCCAACGAAACTTCGAACTTCAGCTACATTCTTGGGAGTAGGCCATAATTTAACTGCTTCTATTTTCTTAGGATCTACTGTTATGCCTTCTCCACTGACTATGTGTCCCAAGAAAGGAATTTCTTTTAACCAAAATTCACATTTGCTTAACTTCCCATACAGCTTCTCCTATCGTAGAGTCTCAAGTACTACCCTCAAGTGTTCTTCGTGCTCCTCCTCGTTCTTTGAGTAGATCAATATGTCATCAATGAACACGATCACAAATTTATCCAGATATTGATAGAATATCCTATTCATCAAATCCATGAATATGGCCGGAGCATTTGTCAATCCAAAAGGCATGACTTGAAACTCATAATGTCCATATCTTGTTCTAAAAGCAGTCTTTGGTATGTCTTCTTTCTTAATCTTCACTTGGTGATAGCCTGATCTGAGATCTATTTTGGAAAATACAGTTGCTCCTCCAAGTTGGTCGAATAATTCAACGATCCTAGGGAGTGGGTATTTGTTCTTGATTATTAGTTCATTCAGTGCTCTATAATTAATTACCAATCTCAGACTCCCATCCTTTTTCTTTACAAAAAGTACAGGTGCTCCCCATGGAGAACCACTGGGTCTAATGAATTCTTTGGCTAGCAACTCCTTGATTTGTTTATTTAATTCAGCTAATTCCTCCTTATTCATTGGATATATCTTCTTAGCAATAGGGGCTGCTCCAGGAACTAGATCAATACTAAATTCAACTGCCCTATCCGGTGGCAATCCGGGTAATTCATCAGGGAATACATCCTTAAACTCTTCTACAACTCTTGGCCATTCCTCTATTACTTGACCCTGGAGACTCCTTAGTTCAAACTTTTCTAACTCCTCTTTGTCAAACTCCTTCTGGGCTCTAACAAATTCATGCAACTTCCTACTGGGTAAGAAAAACTGTACTTTTCCTTGTCCACAATCAATAATCGCCGAGGTTGCTATTAACCAATCCATGCCAAATACTACATCATAGTTGTCCATAGGAAAGACTAATAGTTTTGTTCGGAAGCTTGCTCCTCCCATTTTAATTGGACAATTTCTACAAATTCGGCTTACTTCTACAATTCCATTGCCCGTAAGGATTTTCAATTTTCTGGCTAGAGGTTGTGTCTCTATTTTATACTCAGATATGAATGATGCAGATATAAAAGAATAAGTAGCTCCAGAATCAAATAGCACTGATGCAGGACTAGATGAAGCAAGTATAGTACCTGTCACCACGTCTCCTGGTATTCCTGCTTCATTGTTATCCATCATAAAGGCTTGGCCGTGATTCTTGTTCTTCTTCTTGTTGTTGTGGTTCTGATTAGCCCTCTGTGCCTGGTGGAATTGATGTGCTTGAGGTGGTAAGACCGGCCTCTGCTGATATCCTGTAGTTGCATTAGGCCTGGGCTCATTGTTCTGGAAGGCATGCCTTTGTTGAAATCCCTGGTTTGCAGCTCTTGGTCCCTGTGCATTATTCTGTGCTACCGATCTTCTATTGTTCTGGGGACATTGGTTCAATCGATGGTTGGAGGATCCACACTTCAGGCACTTCCCTTGAAGTCTTCTGCAATTATTCTTTGTATGTCCCGGCCTTCCGCAGTAAGAACAACTCAGTACGGGTCTTTTCTGCTCATGCTGGGCACCCCTTAGTTGCCCTTGCCCCGAAGTCCTTCCCTGGGCCGAACCAGTTTCCAGACTCCGCTTTTGCCCTGCAGTCTTCGCGTTGTTCTTGTCATTTTGCATCCTTTGTTGGTCCCTTGCAGCTTCGACCACTTCAGCATAAGTTTGACATTTGTAAGGGGCCACCTTCATCTTTAATTTATCATCCAGTCCTTCCATGAACCGGACTACCTTCGCCTTCTCTGTAGATACCAAGCTTGGAGCATACCGGCTGAGTCTGGTAAATTCTGCTGAATATTCGTCGACAGAGGTCTTGTTCTGTTTCAGATGAAGGAATCTTCTTTCCAACTCCAACTTGGCACTTGGGGGAAAGAATCTCTCTTCAAATTCTTCCTTAAACTTCTCCCAAGTCACAACTTCATCAGATTCTTCTGGATGTAATGAGCTCCACCATATGTCAGCCACATCTTTTAATTGAATCCTTACTAGTGAAACTATGTCATTTGGCGGGGTCTTCGTGCCCTTTAGTAACGCCTCTGTGGTTCTAATCCACTGCGCTGCTTCCATAGGGGTTTCTGTTCCTTTGAATTCTGGGGGCTTGATTGTCCTAAACTCTGAAAGGGTCCCCGTCTTCTGCGTAGGAGTGACATCCAATCTCTCTAAGTTTTGTTGAGGTGGCTTGGGAAAGTTGCATTTGTTGGGTATTGGCCTCCAAGACCCTTTGAAAGAATTCAAAGGCATCAGTCGTTCGTGTCCCGGAGGCTTCTACTTGTGAGGTATTGGGATCCGGTTGAGAAGCCATCTCCTATATATTAAGAATTGGAAATTCTTAAATACAAAATTTAAAGAGAACTTAATTTACTAGAGGAGATTGAAAAGATAATTGCAATATATAAAGTCATAACCAAAAGAAGCATATTTCATTCATTTCACAAAACACGATTACAATATGCTTCACTAGGAAGTCCGTACAACTTTTGTACTCTAATCCTTATACAAACTATTTACATCTGTTGTAATTCCAAAATATTGTACAACAGACAAAAATTTCCCTTTTTCTTCCATACATCATATCTATAAGCTATCTGCTGATTCATCAAAATGCTGTGCAGCAGACAAAAACTACCCCAGTCCTAACTGTCGTGCGTCACCATCTCAGCTTTTATGTAGGTGATCTCGCGAATCCTATCATAAGGATTGGCCTCTACCCATTCCTCAATGGTCCCTTCATATCCATGAGTAAATGGAGAAGGACCGTCCTTCGCAAGGAAGAACCTAAGTCGTAGTTCCTTTTCCCAATATACTTCCGCTCCATCTTCCACATCACGGATTCTGGGGCATAGGCGCTCAAAAAATACACTGTTCACCGGAAGCTCTCCGTCGGGCGACACCTTCCAAGCCTCCCGAGCAAACTGCTCGTATCCGTAATGAGTCCGGTGGCTCCCATCCCAGTAGATGCTCGGCAGGAATCGGGCCATGACCTATATCCGAAAATTCCTCGAATGAGAACTCTATGATATAAAATAATTATCATAATAAAATCATCAAATTCTAAATAAATTTTGATCAAGATTCATATCCCCAAACCTTAGTAGATTTTTTTTTTCAACCTTCAATTGTCATCTATTCCTATCCTAGGGAAGTCCAAGTAATCCTTAAGATAATATTCGATATCCACCTATACCATCTCCTTAATCTATACACTACCCTTAAAGAGTGGACCTGCATGGGCCACCAACCGAAAGACGTGTCACGCCCCGCTCCCAGGATACGGCGAGCCGAGTACGTACAACATCCCCAGGCTACGCGACCATACAACATGAACCTAATTGTATCCCGCGATTGTCGCCTGTAAGGTCCTAGGTAGGCATAGAGTTAAGGAAATAATACAATTTTCCACAAAAGAGCATAACATTCATTTTATCCCAAAATGTTACAACATAATTCAAGTCTCATCATCAAACACATATTTACATTCTGGATTCATTGTTCTTCAAAATACAAACTTACATATTGCATTCATGTTTCTTCAAAATACATAAGTCATAGCTATGAGGTTCCCAGGATAAGGCTACAACCCTCAGTCCTACATCATTCATAAAGTTCTGCCTCAGTGTATGCCTGTTCCCCATCCTGTTCTTCAACAATCCCTAGTGAACAAAACTAGGTCGTCAATACGACGAGCAAGCCCTCAGTCAAAGGAGAAGTATGAATACGTAAAATTAAACAAGTGAACAAGATTTAGTAACTAGAGTGATTTAAATTCATACCTTGATATAGTCAAAAGAAAGTGATTCTTAATTAATGTCACAAGGACACGACAAGATCTTTTAGACCTAAATGCAATTTAGAGAAACTCATGGATCACACACACTCACCTAGCATCTCAACAATAACCCCATTTGCCCGGGATCAGGCTCGTACAAAACGGGTTGGTGCTTAGATACTCCAACCGTCTGTACTATCACATATTGATGTGATTACAGCAGGATAACATCATGAGTGGTTTCCGAATCATCTGGGTCGAATCATCGCATCATGTTTATAATCAAGAAGTTCGTATGTCTTGGACTTTTCCAAGAATATCGAACCCATTCATTAGAGAGCTGAGCTGAACTCAGGGCCTGGATATCTAATGAATTAACAATTATTCTGAGCTGAAACTCAGGGTAATGTGCAAATGGATAGCTGAGCTGAAACTCAGGGCCTGGATGTCCAATTGCGATCAAGAAAGTGAGCTAAGCCTCACCCCGGATATTCGCACGGCCGTACGAACACCGTATCAGGGACTGATCAGTATGAAAATAAAAATTATATTGCAAAGAAGTCAGCCAGGTGTGATCCAACGGTTTCTCTCCCACAACCCCATGCAACCTATTCTAAACATTTAGACTTCAGAGAAACTATCTCCCAATCGGGAGTCCTAGAAGTCAAGTTGCTTTCAAATATTAGTTTCGTCTTTTCCGAAACTAAAGTAGTCCGGAAATATTGGAACCAAGGTAAAATTTCAAGATATTCAATTGGACATGATTCCAAGAATCCCTCCGATATTATAGGTCGGAGATGGATGTTTCAAGTGGTCTAGAACTAGAGTCAAATTTTCCAAGAAATCCGAGTTTGTCGAAAATAGACTAACTCTGGAAATTCTCAAAAATTTCGGCAGAGTCTCCTTTGTATTTACTGACCCGGAAATTAATCCGATACAAGTAAACACAAAGAGACAATATACGGGCACGCCGACCCCTTCGGTGGAGCAACCCTCAACACCGGCAACACGCAATTATAAACGGGTACGCCGACCCCTTCGGTGGAGCAACCCTCAACACCGGACCACGCATGTAAAGATATATGCAAAATAAAGACCTTGCTTACCTTAGCAAACAAGCAAGCATACAATTTATCTTGGTTTTGCATCGACTTTATCTAAATACTAAACAAGCCAAGGATGATGGTTATTAGTGATATAATAATGTCAAAATAATATTAATTGCCATGGAGCATATTTAACCTCTCAAGAATGTTTCAAAATAGCAATTAACACTTGAAAAGTAAATATAACTACCATAGTGTCTAGGTATCCCTTAATAGTCATTCTTGTTGTAAATTCCTGACATTAGGGGCCATTTTAGTTAAATTAAAAATCTGGACAGAATTATAGTATTAACATAAATTGGTAGTTAGACAAGTTTTTCATATACATAAAAGGGTATCAAATGATTTGCATACGTGCATTTATATAATGACTTTAGGTAGGTGTGTGTATATATACATATATTTCATGGTGCATAAACCTCTTACATGTATATATATATATGTCCATATTGTGTCAAAGTATAAGTGTCAAGGCTTTGAGTATGTGTGTATGTATATTCGTATGTACATTGTTAAGAACTATACTTGTGGAGTACATATATGTGTACATGTGAGGACAAAATCACAATATAATTTAGAATCAAAGTGTCCATACAAATATATACACATACTCAAGGAATTCATTTGTGCAATACATTTTCCATGATATAATCTTCAACATGGGATTTTTGTTACAATTTCCACCAAATTTCAGAATATAAAATGATTCATATCACTCATAATACTTATGAAAATAAGAAACATTCCAAATAGGAGGAGGAAGAAGAAGGGGGCTTGCCTTGAGCCTTGCCTTGTAGATATCTTCCCTCTTGAAGAATTTCTCAAAACCCAAAATCAGGATCCTAGGACACAAATTTGGGAATTGGGGTTAAAATCAAAACCTAAAAATTATTTTACCAAGAAATTGAAGAGAATGGGAAAGGAAATTGAAAGGAAGGAAGAGGAGAAGAAGAAGAAGAGGAAGGAGGGGGGTGTGGTCGGCCGGCGGCCGACCGCCGGCGGCGCCAGCGCCGGCGCCAGCAGCCGCGGCAGCAGCGCAACGCAGCAGTGGCAGCAGCAGCAGCAGTAGCAAAAGCAGTAGAGCAGTAGCAAGAGCAGTAGAGTAGCAAGGGAGAGGGAAGAAGGAAGAAGGAGAAGAAAGGAAGGAGAAGAAAAATGAGGAAGAAGAAGAAGGGAGAGGAGAGTACCTGGAGTTCACTGAATGGGGAAAAATGGGTTTCTCCTTCATTCTCCTTCAAGTATAATGAATGGTAGAAAAGAGAATGACCAAAATATCCATATAGCCTTGTCATGAGGCATGAGTGCCAAATGGCACAAATCCATGCATGGAAGCCACATACTTTCCTATGCAAGTATGCAAAATAAATTTTGCATGGGGGGGTATTTAAAAAAAAATTGATTTATCCAATTTACAATATATATATATTTGAGAAATAATTTTAGGAAAATAGTTTTTGAATGGTAAAAAAAATATACCAATAATAAAAATGAAAAATTTAGGGTTGTATGAATAGGCAATCACAAGGTATCAAAACATACCAGCAAGGGATGCATCAAAATTCTCAAAAAGGAATACTAAGGTTAGGTCAAACTCACCTCCAGCTAGGTCTGAGAACCAA
>JANAVB010014689.1:0-53627 GCA_029216955.1 Iris pallida
TATTCTACAAGAAACATCTAAGTTTAGATAGTACATTCTATAAGAAACATCGAAGTCCATATAGTACATTCTACAAGAAACATCTAAGTTCAGATAGTAACTAAAACTAGATAATAACCAACTCTACATAATAAGAAAATAAAAGTACATCTCTTTCAATCATCTTCAGAATATTCATCTTGTTCGTCTTCCTCTACCTCATCTTCCTCCTTCTCCTCATCTTCACTTTTATCTTCATCTTCGTCGGCTTTGCCTTCTTCTTCGGATAATTCTACATCTTCTATATTAGTCGTATAATACGTAACTTCTGTGGAGTCAACATCAACAATATTAGTTACAAGAGGTAGCTCGTCCTCCTGATAAGCTTTTTCGTCAACATCAAAAGTATCTCTAGCTTTAGTCTTGTATACTGCCCACCAGTCAGACTTCGTTGCTCCCCGTCTAGGATAAGCTGTGAAGTACACGAGCTAAGCCTGAGCTGATAGGACAAATGGTTCATAGCCTTGATATCTACGTTTGTAGTTAATATCCACAAGACCATGCTTGTCAATTTTCCAACCTTGATTTTCAATCGGATCGAGCCATTCACACTTGAACAATACGATCTTTGCTGGTTCTCTGCCATAATTATATGTCAACTCCACAATTTCTCGCAAGATGCGAAAGAAATCATTTTCTGGATCGACGTCTTTGTAGTTCGAAGATTTGATACACAAATAACTGTTTTTCGTGGAATCAAGATCCAGGAAGCTGTCTATGATCGGAGCATTTGTCAACTTAAACCTAAAGCCATTGACACAGTAACTTGGCCATATTTTAACAAAAGTAATTGGTCCCTTGGCAAGAGTTCTAATTAATTCAATCTCTGGTAAATTAGATGATCGACCTAAATACCAAAGAAGAGATAGTAAGTTATTTATTGCGCAGTTGCATTAGAAGAGGCCATTAATTACTGAGTTGCTTACATATTCGCTCAACCAAGAAGGAAAATGACATCTCATTTCCTGTTCTAATGCTTTGTCTGTTAGGTAGGGTCTAATCGACCTCAACTCATCATTATATGTGCTGAAAAACAACGAAGTAACAGCCGATTAGTACAATAATATTAGCTTATACTACTATATTGAGATGACATTTTGTAGATTTTTTTGCTGATGATGATCATGTAGTAGTGACACTTTGATTTCTATATTTCAGTTGGACTTATGTAGTAGTCTAAACTCTTTCTGTTATGACTGTATGCATCATTATTTTAGTAGTAATTGAGGTTATGCTATTTTTAGTTTCCATTTCTCATATTCCTTTTACACTGCTACTACTAGTTCTACTGAGTTGTGATTTGTTTCATTTCTATTCTTCATGGATATTACTCTGTCTGTTTCTTTGTTATTGTTGGCTTCATATATTGCGGAGGAGCCTCGTGTTTGAATACTTGACAAAGGAGGAGAAGGAGCTATACACAATTCAAATCATGAAAGAGCAAGTCAAAAAAGAGCTATACACAATTCAAATTGCGAAATAGCAAGTCATATATACTTTTGTATAGTTATAAATATTATTAGTTATATTTTGGTATAGACTAATAGTTTGTCAATTATCAAAAAGGGAGAGATTGTTAGCCTATTGGCTAATGATCACACCTGATTTTGATAAACAACGACAACTTTGGACGATACCCAAAATATACGAACTGCTACAGGTTAGAAGAATTAGTACGAACGAACGTTTATAAGGAACATTGCATTATCATCTAGAAGCAATCTTATTAGAATTCAGATCGAGTCATTTTATATTTTCTTCTGTATTTTTAATTTTATTGTGTCTTAAAAATATAAATATAAGATCGTTTAGGATTATACTAGCATAGGTTATTCCCAGTCCAAAATTCTAAATAAGCCTACCTATCTATCCCAAAAACCACACAAATCCAAATAGCCCAAAACCTATGCAATTTGGAACATTCAAATCATGTTTTGACCCGCTAGAACTCTGGCAGAACTCTGACCGAGTTCGGTCTGAGTTCGGACCGAATTCGGTCTAGGTAAATTAGAAATACAGTTCCTACCAAATATGTATCGAACATTCTTATGCGAACTTCTAGGGTCCGAACTCTGCCTGAACTAAGCCCGAGCTCGGTCCCCCAAAACACTATTAATAGAGAAGGATTTTTTTATTTCTAATAACTCATTCACTATTCTCTCTATCTCTTCTAAAGTATTTTTCCAGAACTCTAAAGCTTTCAAATCTTGCCTATACCACTTTTATCCAAAGCCAGTACAGTTTTCTTCGATCTAGTATTTTTGGTTCAGAAGAGTTGTATCAGAGGTTGTATGCAATTCAGAAAATGTTCCAGTTTTCAGAATCAGTTTGTTGGAGTCGGTCGTGCACTCGTCACCAAGGAAAAGTGTTGTAAAGAGAAGGCAAGATCTCATTTAGCTTGTGAATAGTAGATTAACATTGAGCAAGAGTACTCGTGTCACTACCACATTTTAGGTTTGAGGGTATATTGGTCATTTTGACTTTTTGGTGACTTTGAATTTTTATTAATTAAATATGTGCTAAATGTTAAGTTGAGACTTGACCTAGAAACTTAGTCTAATCTAGATTAGTCTTGAATGATTAGGTTAACTTAATCAAGTCATGATTACTAATATCTAGATATTTATAGGTAAGATATTTAACTCTTGAGAAATTTGTAATAAAGGTAGCCATGACAATTTGAACCAATAGGAAGGCCTAGAATTGGGTGGACAACTCCTAGCCACTCATCTAGACCTATAAACTAACCCTAATCCATCTAGTGGCAGCCACAATTGATCCCCCCCTTCCTATAAAACATCCTTACTAAAAACCTTGCCTCTTTTTACAACTCTTTAGAACCGTAATAGTTCCTCCCCAATCTTCCTTCCCTAATATCCAAATCAAGTCCAAATTGGTTCTAATTAGTTGCAACATCACCCTTTACCATAGTAGAAGCTAGTAGGGGCTTGCTAGCTAGGGTTTGAAGTACTTGGGTGAATTTGAGTTCAAGAAGAAACCTCATCCTTGCCCTTTTCATTGAGATTCAATCTCAATAGATAAATCCTATAAAACCCTTGTAAAATTGTGTTTTATTTTCATAGATGCATGCATATAGGTATGCCCTAGCTGTAGGAATAGTTTGGTGCTAGGTAGTGTCCATTTCGTGTCCGTATCAAACACGTATCAGTTATTTTAATAAGGTGTTCGATGTAATGTCTGTGAGAATTAAATAGTATAAATTTCAGAAACTAAATGAATAGAAAATTAGGTATTTATATGTACATCAATAATCCAGGTGACTAAGTCAAAGATTTTGTGTTCTTCGTGTCCAAATCGGATACGCACACACGTGTGCCGACACGGTAGCAGTGCCCTGCTACCACGCATGTCGTGCTTACTGCACAGACCTTGTTAGCCCACCAAAATTGGTGTGGAGGTCGGGGCAGTGACTGACAAGTCACTTCCCAAGTTTTATGAGTCTTCGTGTTGCGTTGGACACGTAATCGCTCACACACTGATTTTGTACACGAACAGTGCACACAGGTTTTTCTACTGATACGGTCTTCGCGTCGGACACTGACACGCCTTGGACTCGATACAGAGTGTCAAATCTCTAGCCTGAGACCTCATCTACCTATGGATACGTGCACGAGACACCACGTGCTTCGTGTCGTGACCTAGGTCGATCGACATGGCTGCACGAGCCAGTGCACGAATTGTGCCCTACAGAATTTGGAACCCCAGTTTCCCTTGCCTTGGACACTTTGTGTCCACTTTAGTGGACATGAAAGACACACCCTAAACACGAGATCACCTGGGGGACATTCCTATCTAACTGTTATTTAAATTCATTGGTTAAATTAGATTTTTGAATTCAGTTTTTGGGTGTATCAGTGTTTTGACAGTTGAATTTTTAAAATATACTGACAGTAGTGTAAATTACTAAGATTTCCTGAGATTTTGGGATTAAATGTTAATCTATGTAATTGAGGTTCATTTGATAATGTCTAAACACGAATACATGTCAGAGATTTAGTCACATAACTGGGTTAACAAGAATGTAAGTAAAAACTGAAATGAGATTTCGATTTTGGGTTGTATATCACCAATTGTTTTCCTAAATTTTCCTTTCCTTTTCTAAGCTGATTCGAATGATAAGTTTCATAATTTGTTCATCTATGTAAATGTATTAGTTCTTGCTAGTTGGGAATTGCAAGTTAGAATAGGTTTTGCATTATTGAATAGGATTTCGAATTAAGGGTTGGACTGATACTCAGTCCTAGAAATCTCAGATTTCTGAGATTTCATTCCTGAACTTCATTTCCCTTTTCTAAAACTGAGTTGAATGTAAATTGTCATTCATTTTCTTGTATTAGTTCACTGCTAGATTCATAGATATGTGGGTTAGTTGCTGTCAAGGAAATGGATTTCGAAAATTGGTTTGAATTTGGTGTTTCGATTTGTTAAGTGAATTGTCACTTGAATTCCTATTTCTAACACATATTTATACTTCACTGTTTGCCCAGGATTCACACACATACACTCAATGACTGTCACTACCATGTTGAGATTTGAAAATTATTTTCCTAAGATCGAAATGTATAAGTGAACTGAGTTAAACTTGGGGGTTCAATGTTTGGAAATCTGAGAATGTTATTTTAACTGAGATGTTGGATTAGACATTAGATTACCATTGTAAAAACCTGTGTTGGGATGTAACTAAAACCTGGAAATTCAATACCTAAAACCTGGGATTGCACACTGTTTTCATCTTGAGTTATCACACTCCTTGTTCCCATGTACACAAACACACATGTGTCCTTCCATATTACTATATACACATCTATATGTGATATATTATCATAATGTAGCCTATATATGTATAATGTGATTATCTATACTAAATTAGATTAATATTGAAATGTGTGCATATGTGTTCTAGCCTATGGGTGTATACCTTGGGCTCATAGCCTGTGTGTGTGGCATGGATGCCAGTTAAGGTGTGTGGTTGGCTTGTATAGCCTATATATGTGTGTATACCTAGAATTGACATGTTAAACCTAAATTTGACTTACTAAGCCTAGATTAGACTAGTTGACCAAGATTTACCAAACCCTAACTAGTTTGACCTAAATTGACTAGAGTTGACTTTTAGAGTTGACCAGAGTTGTCCAAGAGTTGACTTTGGTCCAGACTGACCTAGAAATATGTAGATGCATTGTATTTTTCAATTATAATTCCCTTGTATATATCATGACTTGTGTTGCTCTAAATAGGACTCAGTTACCTCGCTTCGGACTTTATTTTTCTCAGGGATATTAGGATCTCAGGCGAGTACATTCTCTGATCATTTCATACTTGCTAGGACCTACTTTCATGCTCTAGATTACTTTAGTTGATACTGACACATGTTATCACGTATTAGTACTATATGGATCTTGTCGTGCGATGTTATCCCCTTAGCGGATATATCGGGTATTTCATGTTCGTGTACTTTATCATGGGCATCGTGTACTCCTTGTGTTCATGTTATTCGTGTGCAAATCGTGTGAATCACGTGAAATCGTGCACTCTCATGTGACCACATGATCATTCGTGTGCAACTATACTTCGTGTGCAATAACATAACTTGACTGGATCCTTGTGTATTGATTGGGGACGGGGGAGTAGAAGTGGTTATATGATCAATCCAAATCGTGTGAACCTCTTTAGATTACTCGTGTGCAACATCATGTTGTTTACATAACCGTCTTGTGCTCTGAATCACTAATCACTTACAGTTCTTACTTATCATGTATATATTTCCAGTTTACAAATATCTCTCTTGTTTTCGTGTACATCTTTTTATAGTTCATGTACCTTACTCTTTTGTATGCTTTTACCTTCCTGCCATGATATGAATTGTATGAGATGTATTGTGCTCATTTCTATCCTGACTGGACCTGTTAAAAATATTACAGATGATGCCGAGGATTTCTGTCCTACATACTATGGAGCAGCCCTAGACGACACTTACGAGCTGGACTCTCAGGAGGACCCAGCTCTAGCTGATGACATTACCCCAACTGCATAGACTAGTTTTGTTAGGATTTATCTTACTTATGTTGTCATTGGGATTTGAGCTGTACTATGTTTTGTTATTGTGTCATTTAGACACTTAGACTTATTTCCTTTTCTGTTTGTATCTTCCTTTGAGATTTTATCTATGATATCGTACTATTTCTGCCTTAGTTATGATTGAGACTGTATTCTGTATTGTCACCTCCACTCGGAGTGTATATATTGTATAGGTACCTTATATTGTTAGATGTTGTGACCTAGGACAACGTTCTACCGCCGACACTATGGCGTAGGCTGGACGTACCCACTTCTCGTGCCCTTACTCTAGGGTGCGGGTCGTGACAACTCGATACTGGACTAGTCCTTTCAAAGGAAAACAAGTATACAACGTGGTGTTCACTGAGTTTATTTTTTGATTTCTTGCTTAGTGTATTTATTTATTGTCACATATATCTGTCATAATTTATAACTGCTATTTTTTAAAGAGGTGACTATTTCTGCTGCACGTACACACACTCTATTCACCTCCTCTAGAGTTGCTCAACGGTCCTACGGTCGGGTGTGGTCGGGGTTTTCTCTACCTCTATTTATCCCCATACTCCTACAATCTAGGGTTAGGGTTTTCTTTGCTTAAAAAAGCTCTTAAAATATCCCCACTACTCCTGATATAGCCATGGAAACTCAAATGAGAAAGAAGAGAAAGGCATGTTTTGAAATCATATCCCTAATTTTTCTTTGTTCTCTCTAGATTTGAATTTTTTTGACATGTTTTTGCTTTTTAGTTCATCATCGATGACATCTTCTTCGTGGAGCTCAATGAGGTGCTCATGCACGAGCTTGTCGAGGACGAATACCATGGCTTGGAGGTCAGGATGACTCCAATGAGGACAGAGATCATCATCTGTACCACGAGGGCCCAAGAAGGTCTCGGTAAACCCCTAACCCTAACTTCACCAAGTCGATCCTTCTTTGTTCATGTTGCGGACTCGAAAATGGCACCATCATAGTATTACTGTTTGGTTGAGTATCAAAGTGTCCCTTGTAAGTATCAGTTGGACCCCGGAACTCACAAGTTTACAGAGTTGGAAGATATCTGCAAGTGTGCATCAACTTTTAGAGTTAAACAGATTTGGCGTTTCCTCATGTATCATGTCAAGGCCAAATGGTTAAGTTCCTTTGGGAGGGGATCAACAACCACCTGAATACATATTAGTAACATTAGCTAATTTAGAGCAAAAGAAAATTGACTTTATGAGCATGTCGCAACCTCTGTTACTGTGGCACACATGACTTGATACTGCACAGGAACAACAGTTTTTTGGTATATTTGAAGGTATAACATATGCTACTCTTTTGTTAATTAAATCAATCAATCAGTAGGTGAGTTAAGCAAATGTAACAGAGTATAGGAAAAAGTTTGGTATCATCCAATCAATTAGTAAGTTCTAGCACATGGAGGCTGGCTTTATTTCTCAAAAGGTAATTCAAGTTAGAATTCAGTTATGACTAAAATCATATTAACACAGGACTCAACTGATATCCATATGTACAATATAGGAAAATCTTCTTATATTGGCATATGATAGAGAGAGTTAGAATCAATACCTAATCTCCATGCTTTACATACAGTTAGTATCCATAATTCCGTGACCCCGGATTGAGCATAGCAGATGTCCTAAATCAAATTAACTCAACATGTATTTTACTAAGTTAAGGAAAAATCAGGGTCTGCTAAATATTTGCTATACAATGTATTGATACCAAAAGATCATATAGAACAAGCAAATAGGCAGCGATGATACTCAACCCAATAGTGCTACTTTGGTACTAACAAGTATTAATTAGTTTCAAACTGATACTTACAAGGGATACTTAGTGATACCAAAAACCAACAAGTTCCTAGGTCCGTATATAGTCTATTGAGATTGCCCAGGTAGTATCAAGTCAACAAGTTCTGTTAAGTCCATATGTAGGCTATTGAGATGTTCACCTATTCCAGTTTATTCTTTTATTTAGCAACAATATCTTTTCCAATATATGTTATTTGGCTCCATATATGTTTTTCTTAGCTCTAGAGTCTAGGAGGACTTCCTTTGTTTAGGTACCTAGGCATAAAGACCAACAAGTATATTCAATTGTGAAACTTTAATTTATTATCATCTGCAATTGTGAATCTTTCTTTTGTCCATCATTAATACAGCCTTTTCATTGTATCTGCTTAACACATATGTATATTGTAAAAATTATAACTCACATATAATATACGATTATAGATTAAATAAAAAATGCAAGCATGTGTGTAGGACTCTTGACGTGTAAATGTACTAAAAATACGGTATGACTAGTGTTGGCCCGAAGATTCTGACCATGACTTCCGCATCTGGTGGTGGTGCAGTTTGATCGAACTATTCTGCTTTAGCGTCTAGTACTACCAAAACAAATTTATTGTTCCACGTTGAGACTTGACCAAGTTTTTCTTCTCCTGGCTATTGAAGTATGCCAGTACCGGACGCACAATAAAAAGTCTGCTCAATTGGATAGAAAAAAAATAGAAGGGTAGAAATATTAATGGTACTAATGAGATTGTGTCCTCTTAAAAGAAGTTCACAACCATGGTTTAAACAGTAGTTCTGTTTACTGATAGAAATTTACCAAATTGATAAAAGTAACACTATTCTTGGACTAGGGATATGTTAGTGCCGGGGCACAATTTTTTGATGGAAACTGAGAAAATGAAACAATTGTAAAAACAATGTTCCAACGTAACGCTTCTAGGAAGGTTGCACAAGTATAACGTAGATCTAAAAAGATATCGTAATGATATTACGAGAATCTAAAAAGATTTCGTAATCACAGCAGCGAAGAAGATGACAGGCGAGAGATGGAAGATGGCCTGCTGGGGTGAATGATCACCGTTGCTCAAAGCTTTATTCGTCCTACACGAACAGCTTCCAGGAACCAGCAAGTTCGTCGGAGAATTGGAACACTCCTGCTCTTCTGACTCCTCAGATGGACACGAACTCCTGTGCAAAAGCAACGCTAGTGCGGCACCTTTCCTCTCTCTGTAAGGCTGCTGGAATGACCAGAACTGTGTTAAAGAACACGTCTGAAATCTCTGTTTACTTGTGCTAAAGAACACTTCGTAAACTTTCTTTGGTGGCTTCTCTTTTCTATTCTGTCATGAGCCTTGAGAGAGAGGATGCCTTATATAGGCCATGCAGCAACTGGACGATTGCCACAAAGTTAGGGACGTGGTAATAACGACCCCGAACATGTAGCAACCGCCCAGAACATGCTAACGCACGTTCTGCTGCCAACTGTGCACACCCAGCGCTCTCCTTGCACTCTGCACAACAGAGCGCGCACTGAACTGCACACACTGCACGCACTGTACACACTACGCACACTGCGTATACTGCGCACACTGCGTATGCAGCACAACCAGCGCAATCCGCACAACCATGCGCAACCCAGCGCAACCCGAGCAACCCGCACAACCATGCGCAATCCAGCGCAATCCAGCGCACCCAAGCGTAACCTAAGCGCAACCTGGGTGCGCACCTGGGCAGCGCAGCTGGGCTTGCATAACTGGGAATGCGCAACTGGGCACACGCAACTGGGCTTGCACAACGTGGCTCGCGCAACGAGCGCAACTAAAACGCACTATGCGCCTAGCGACGATGTTGACGTGCTAAGTGCAAAGTGCGCCAACAAAATGCCACATTACGCCTCATGAGCCCATGTGCCCGAGTCTAAGTCCAAGTCCGTGTCCGAGTCCGAGTCCGAGTCGCTAAGCCCCTACGGGGCTTAGCTTCCATGGAAATAAATTTCCCAAGAGCAAAAAGCGTAAATGCTTTTATTGTTGATTTAGCCCCTTTTCCATTAGAAAAATAACCCCACATGGCACACCCATGTGCACCTCCACACCACATGTGCATCTCTAAAATAGGAAAGCTATTATATAGAGATACAACTCCTTTGGTCTAGCCGATGTGGGACTAAAATTCTCTTTGAAATAGACCAAACTCCAACAATCCTCCACATATCTCTATATATATGGGTATAAGTGTTCCCCACAGTAACTGTCCATCATGCATTAGGAGAGATGTCGCTTACGACTTGAATCTTCCCGTGTGGGTCAAACAACAGACTATAATACAAGAATGGACTAAGCCTTGAATTCTGCATCATAGCTGAAATTCTTTCCACTCGCATAATGTAGTTACGTGTGCTTCTGGCTACACATTAAAGGCCCTGTGCCAGCCTAGTTTCAGTGTATAATTTTGGGCGTCTACAAGTTTACCCTCAAGAGACGGCCTGATATCTCTTTGTCCATACACTGTAGGTGAGTTCATTATAAAGAGACATGGCATGAAGCGCTTTGCGCTTCCCTTACGGTGCTACGCCGCTATGACATGGCTTAAAGCCGAGATATTACCCCTCCCTGGGAACCTTTGTAGTGTCATACTACTGTAGCATGAGGCAACTGCCTCTTTGTAGTGCCAAACTACCCAGCATGAAGCCTTAGGCTCCTTTGCGGTGTTACGTCGCAACGACATGGCTTGCAAGGCCGAGGCTTTATCCCTAACCGGGTACCCCATCGTAGTGTCGTGCCACTGTAACATGAGGAACTCCTCCTCTTGGTAGTGCTGACTACAACCCTCTTTATTTTAACATACAGCATTAGGCTAACTGCCTATTTACGGTGCTACGCCGCTGTGACTTGGCCTGCAAAGCCGAGGCTTTATCCTATTCCTGGGCAGCACCCCACATATAGGAACCTCATTGTGGAGTCACCCTACTGTAGCATGGAGTTTCACTCCTCGTAGTGCTGCACTACCGTGCTTCCTGTAAAGCACCCCAGTCATTCACTCTGCCTGAGAACTCATTAAGGCAATTAAGCCAACCTTTCCACAGGAACCATTTTTTGCAGAAAACAACAGTAGACAACAGTGGTTATAGGTCCGTAACCTCTCCATGTCCATTAGAACATGTACCCACCGTTCCTGATATTCTTCCGATTAGTTGTCCTCCCTTGAACCAAAAGCTAGATGCCTAGTAGATAAATCTTTGAACTAGTAGCATAAAACTTTATGGTAGGAATACAAAAATACAATATCAGAATGCCTTCAAGCCCATTTTACAAGCTGTGTCATCGACCAGCTGGCGCTTGTGGCCCTTGGTGAACAGATCCGCCAGGTTCTCCTGACTCCGAACATCAATCACTGCAATAACACCTCTCTTGATAAGATTGTGTACTGTCCTGTGCTTCAACCGCACAGTCCTCTTCTTTCCGTTGAAGAGGTCATTTGATACCACCGTCGCAGTCGTCTGGCTGTCGCAGTATATCGGTATCGCCGGTATTTGTACCTCAACCACTGGAAGATCATACATGAGCTTCCGAAGCCATTCTGCTTCCTCGGCTGCGGTATCAAGTACAAAGAACTCAGATTCCATGGATGACCGCGAGAGCATAGTCTGCTTCTTCGACTTCCACGATATAGCAGCTCCATCCATTGTGAAAATGAATCCACCTGTGGACCTCTTGCTCTCCATCTCTGAGCACCAGCTGGCATCACTGAAGCCTTCCACTACCGGCGGATCTCCGCTGTAGTACAGTGTATATGTCTGAGTCTTCTTGAGATATCTCATAACCCGTTTCACAGCTTTCCAGTGTTCAGCACCTGGGTTGCTCGTGAAACGACTCAGCATTCCCATGGCGAAAGCTATGTCAGGCCTTGTGGCATTAGTAGCATACATCAAACTTCCGATTACACTTGCATACTCCATCTGCCTGACGCTTTCCCCTTAATTAGGCTTCAGCTTCAGATCACACCTGTATGGCGTATCGATCCCTGGAAGATCCTAATACCCATAACGAGTGATCATTTTCTCAATATAATGAGACTGTGACAGCGCTAGTCCAGTGTCTGTCCGGATGATCTTGATCCCTAAGATCACATCAGCTTTCTCCAAGTCCTTCATACTGAACTTGCTTGAGATGAATTTCTTTGTCTCCGTGACACAGCTAATATCCGTACCTAGGATAAGCATGTCGTCCACGTACAGACAAACGATCATACCTCTTCCATCAGCGAACTTCGTGTAAACACACTTGTCCGTATCGCTGACTATGTAGCCATTTGACCTTATAACTTTGTCAAATTTCTCATGCCACATCTTTGGAGCCTGTTTAAGACCGTACAAAGATTTCACCAACTTGCAGACTTTGTCTTCAAGACCCCTGATGACAAATCCCTCTGGTTGTTGCATGTAAATCTCTTCGATCAGCTTGCCATTTAGGAAAGCCGTATTCACATCCATCTGATGTATCACCATCTTATGTATTGCTGCGAGAGCAATCAACATTCTGATCGTGGTCATCTGGGCTACTGGAGCATACGTGTCAAAATAGTCAATCTCCTGCTTCTGAGAAAACCCCTTGGCTACCAACCTAGCCTTGAACTTGTCAATAGTTCCGTCTGCTTTCATCTTCTTCTTGAGGATCTATTTGCATCCAATGGGTTTCACTCCTTCAAGAAGATCAACCAACACCCAAGTGTTATTTGAGGTGATGGAATCAATTTTATTGTCAATCGCCTCCTTCCAGAAAACTGCATCTCTGGTCTTCATCACCTCATCATAGGTAAGCGGATCAGCTTCCACATGATAGGTGACAAAGTCACTTCCGAAGTCCTTCGGCCTCCTCACACGCTTAGCTGACGGCTCAGCTTGTTTTGTTTCAACCGTTGTTTCAACAACAACTTCTTGGACCACATCTTCATTGAAGACTTCAGTTTCTTGCGCACCCTCATTATTCTCCGGAACATTCGGAAGAACAATATTCTTGTGCCTTGAAAATTTGTCTTCAAAATATTCTGCATCACGAGATTCAATGATATGATTTGACTCAATATCAAAAAATCTTCGAGCATCACTCTTCTCGGCATACCCCAAGAAGATCGTCTTTGTAGTCCTTGTCCCAAGCTTCTGAATCTTCAGATCTGGAAGCTTAACATAAGCCAGACACCCCCACACTCGAATGACATTCAAGTTAGGTCTAACCTTGAACTAGAGTTCATGAGGAGTAACGTCAGAAGTTGCATGAGGCACTCTATTTAGAATAAAAGTGGCTATCAATGCAGCTTCTCCCCAGTAGCACTTAGAAAGGCCAGCAGTCAACAATATTCAGTTTATCATTTCTGTCAACGTCCTGTTCTTTCTCTCAGCTACTCCGTTTGATTGAGGAGCGTACGGAGCCGTAGTCTCATTGACAATTCCATGTTCTTTGCAGAACGATGCGAATTCATGAGACCTGTACTCCCCACCTCGATCACTTCTTATCCTTTTGAGTTGTTGTCAAGTCTGCCGCTCAGCTTCGGCTCTGAACTCCTTGAACTTCTCGAATGCTTCGTCTTTAGCCTTCAGCAAGTAGACGAACGCATACTTTGAGAAGTCATCAATGAATGTTATGAAATACTTCATCCCGGCCTTTGTAGAGAACTGTTTGAAGTCACAGATATCAGAGTGTACCAACTCCAGAAGATCTGTACTTCGATTATCCCGAGGAAAGGGTTTCCTTGTGATCTTTGTTTGAGCACAAACTTCACATTTCTCTACCTTTCCCCCACATTTGGAGATAAGTCCTATACTAGACATTCTGTTTATTCGTTTACAATGAACATGTCCTAGCCTATTATGCCAGAACTCAAGAGTATAAACAGAAGGAGTGATTTCATTAATCACATTAATTACATTGGACTGATTTACAAGCTGAATTTTGAACATTCCTTCGGTATAAAAAGCTTTCTCGAAATATGTTTCCTTAATAGACATCACCATCTGGCCAGCATTGATGTCCATCCTGAGGCCTGCATTGCAGAGTAGGCATCCCGTGATCAGGTTCTTGGCGATAGCAGGTACGTGCTTCATGCCTTGAAGCGTCAGAGACTTCCCCGAAGTCAGCTTCAGCACCACCGTCCCGATCCCCAGCACTTCAGCTTGTGCCTGGTTCGCCATCATAACCACTTCAGAAGTAGGGGTGTAGGTGGTGAACCACTCCTTACTGGAGCAGACATGACAGGAGGCTCCAGTGTCTACCCACCAGTCAGAGTCAGTCCTTACCGCATCAACCTGTGCAATCATAGCAACTACGTCAGTGATCATTGATACCTTACTAGGCTCTCCATGGTCTGATTGCTTGGTCTTTGCTTTGCATTCATTCTTGAAGTGGTCCTTCTTGCCACACTTGAAATAAGGCATCTGAGACTTTGCCTTCTTTCGCTTGAAGGAAGTCCCCTTCACGTTCAGATTATTAGGGTCCTTCTTTTTGCTATGGGAAGCCGTCTGCTTTCCCCTTGGTTCCTTGGTCTGAACCAAATTGGCGTTAGCCAATTGCTTGGACAGTGTGTCCACCTTCAGTTGAGTCCGCATCTGGTCCTCAACATAGATTTCCTGCAAGAGATCTTCCAGGCTGATCTCAAGCTTCTTCCTATGCATGTTTGCATAGAACTTACTCCACCCAGCGGGGAGCTTTGAGACAATCCCTCCAACAACAAAGTTGTCGGGGAGGGGCATCGCCTCGTCTTCCAACTTTTGTCGCAGCTTCAGAAACTCTTTAACCTGCGGCAGCATGGACTTCTCGTCCTCAAAGAGCCATTTGTGATATTTTTCAACCACAAATATCTTGCTCCTGTTCTTGTCTTCTTCGTACAGTTTTTCCAGAGACTCCCATATGTCTCTGGCAATTGGTTTCTTACTATAGGATTCTGCTAGAGAATCCTCCATAGCATTTAGGATAAGCAACCTGCAAATGCTATTCTCCCTTCTCCACTTGGCCTGAAGTTTAGTAGCCGCAGTGATTGTAGCAGCAGACCCAGTATCTGGAACAGTAGGTTCCTCTTCAAGCAGCACATGATCAACGTCTCTGAGTTGAAGAGTGAGATAAACCTTCCTCTTCCAGACTTGATAATGCCCTCCATCAAACTTTTCTAACTTACAGAAGTCAGTGTTGAGGAGTGAAGCATTAAAGTTTTCCATCGTAGCAATAAAGCTTTGAGATTGTTAGTGCCGGAGCACAATTTTTTGATGGAAAACTGAAAATATGAAAAAATTATAAAAACAATGTTTCAACGCAACGTTTCTAGGAAGGTTGTACAAGTATAACGAAGATCTAAAAAGATATCGTTATGATATTACGAGAATCTAAAAAGATTTCGTAATCACAGCAGCGAAGAAGATGACAGGCGAGAGATGGAAGATGGCCTGCTGGGGTAAATGATCACCGTTGCTCAAAGCTTTATTCGCCCTACATGAACAGCTTCCAGGAACCAGCAAGTTCGTCGGAGAACTTGGAACACTCCTGCTCTTCTGACTCCTCGGATGGACACGAACTCCTGTGCAAAAGCAACGCTGGTGCGGCGCCTTTCCTCTCTCTGTAAGGCTGCTGGAATGACCAGAACTGTGTTAAAGAATACGTCTGAAATCTCTGTTTACTTGTGCTAAAGAACACTTCGTAAACTTTCTGTGGTGGCTTCTCTTTTCTATTCTGTCATGATCCTTGAGAGAGAGGATGCCTTATATAGGCCATGCAGCAACTGGACGGTTGCCACAAAGTTAGGGACGTGGTAATAACCACCCCGAACATGTAGCAACCGCCCATAACATGTTAACGCACGTTCTGCTGCCAACTGCGCACACCCAGCGCCCTTCTTGCACTCTGCGCAACAGAGCGCGCACTGAACTGCGCGCACTGCGCACACTGCGCACACTGCGCACGCAGCGCAACCAGCACAACCCGCGCAACCCGAGCAACCCGTGCAACCATGCGCAACCCAGCGCACCCAAGCGCAACCTGAGCACAACCTGGGCGCGCACCGGGGTGCGCACCTGGGAACGCGCAACTGGGCACGCGCAACTGGGCTTGCACAACTGGGCTTGCGGAACGTGGCTCGCAAAGTGCGCCAACAAAATGCCACATTACGCCTCATGAGCCCATGAGTCCGAGTCCGAGTCCGAGTCCGTGTCCGAGTCCGAGTCCGAGTCGTTAAGCCCCTACGGTGCTTAGCTCCCATGGAAATGAATTTCCTAAGAGTAAAAAGCATGAATGCTTTTATTATTGATTTAGCCCTTTTCCCATTAGAAAAATAACCCCACATGGCACACCCATGTGCACCTCCACACCACATGTGCATCTCTAAAATAGGAAAGCTATTATATAGAGATACAACTGCTTTGGTCTAGCCGATGTGGCGATGTGGGACTAAAATTCTCTTTGAAATAGACCAAACTCCAACAGGATATACTAATTTCAGGCAAGTGGTTTAATCTTTCCACAAACGTTACACAAAATTAAAAAGAATTACGTTGAAAATGAAAAGTGGGCTTTAGTGACCTAAAGCTGAGAAAAAAATAACCTCTACGTTAATATTTGTTGAGACACTTCAACCAGCCGAACCTGACATTTATTCAAGAATGTGGCAATCATGACAGCATCCACAGGAAAATTTGAACCATTATAAAGAAGAAATCATAAATATTCACCTCAAATGCATCAGCAACAACAGAGTGATAAGAGATTAATAGAGAAAGCATCCACCTAAAAGTGCGTACTTAATTAGATTTCAAATAATAGGGAAGAAGAAAAGAAAGTAGTGGAGAAGAACCCAATTTATGTTCTCCTGATCTACATCAGCACTTCTGGCAATAGGTTGTTATCTACAGCTCTCATCAAAGGAAGGAAGAAAGAAAAAGAAATATAAAATATTACTTCATGAACTGGTGGTAAACTAAAAGGCACAAGAGGGTCTCTCTCTTTTTTCCACTTCTACCAGTCTTCTAGAACACACCCCTTGAGGGTTTTAATTATGTCACACCCATTTGAATGCCTCTTTTCAATCATTAAGGTGTCCAGAACTAATTTGGTTGCTTATATTGTATAGTGCTGCTGGATAGTGTCAATGTCAGGCCTTTTCAACTTCACCACCGACTCCAAGTGTCCCTTAAGAGTGTTGAGCTCCCAAAGTCTGCAGATTGACGCATCAAAATTTCATCATCTAGTCTCCTATATAGTCTTATTATTTTGTCAAATGCTTTGAAGTTTATGCCACTTAAAATTATTACGAAATTTGAATTAGAAATGAAAAGCATAGGGGATATGGATAGAGAGATAACAAACCTTGCAACTTCTGCTCGCTTCTTCGCTTGTTCAGCTATATCGGATGATTCTCTATACCACTCTTATCAGAGAAAAAATTGCCAGTTTCAGGAGGTTGGAGCCCATGGAGTGTCCTTTCTGCCATTGCCCATTGAGCTTTTCTCTCCTCTCTACCATAATCCTTCTAAGTAGTAAAGGCATTCTGCACATGTGAGCTTCTATTTTCTAGTATATACATCTTTAATATTAGCACAAGTTTTAAATCCTTATATATTATATGTTATCGTACCACTTCTCTTGCAACAAATATCAACTCATCATCAATAGCAAAGCTTCTGCTCTTGTTGCTCGCGCTCTTCACATTCTTGCTACTAGTGATCCAACATTAAATCCTATCGAGCTTAACTCAATAATTGTTAATGTCACACTAGTAGAACTGGTGAGATGTCAGCTAACGTGTGATCTTGGGCTTTCTTGTGGCATCATTAAAGATTTCATCCATTTTGGTTGTTCGAGGCACTATGTTGGCATTTATATTGATTCAGCTGCTAATATAAAGTAGCCTAAACACATAAAGTTATAGACTGGATATATAACTTGGATGAAAAGGCTTTGCAAAATGGTTAGCTACATTATTTGTAATATGGAAAAGATTAATCATATGGGGAATTTTTTAGATTAATCATTTTGTTGAAACAGATTTTAACACGTAATTAAACTTAGATCAATTGTGACCACATACATTACATATTTGTAGTTGGACCAATGATTAAGTCTCCATTGGATATATACATATTTACATTGACTAAAATGTTACAACAATTTATTTTCTCTATTATCTCTACTTTTGGAGACTTGTGTTAACCTAAATGCTATGAACTACGTATTTCAGGCAACACTATAGATAATCGCAAGGCCAAGCATGACATCCATTATGGTTCCTCTGTTAACTCTATCATCTTCTACGGAGGACTAGAACATAGACTCTTTCTACGAGAACTACGCTTTTTTCTGCCTAAAGAGGTAATTCCTTCATTTGGACTTTATCCCCAATGTACTGCTACCTAAAGTCTATTTGATAGGTTTGTTTTGGATAAGTTATGATGCCTTCATTTGAGAATTATAGGTATGATACATTGGGTTTCACCAGTGCAATTGTTGGATAATGATGTTATTGTTGTCTTTATTTGAGAGCTGGAGGAATAGTAGAAAATCCATTTCTCTATTGTTGTGGTGGTGAATGCTTGAGGCATGTTTTTCAATTTTCTGCAGCAAGAGGTGATTCCTATAGAATTATGTTTTTCAATATACGTTTCCCTAACTTTAGAATTACCAACCATTGCCATGTTATGATACCGACCACTTATCGGTACCGATACTTGCAAGAATACATTTGAATTACTATGGTACAATCACACTTGATCTAATACATTTGAATTACTATGGTACAGGAAATACATCGAAAATGAAGGCTGTTGTGATGGTTGTGCTTCGGGTTTAGATATTTTTGTTGTATAGTTAGACAATGTGCCATGTATTTTGGTTTACTTGTATATAGGTTTTGGAAGTTTAAGATATTGTACAAAAACCATATATTTTGGTTTATTTGAATATGTGTTGGATGTTTGCGGTGTACAAAGACGTATTTGTTAAAATAAAATTTATGTGTCTTATGTAGTTCATTGATATTTGTGATGTTCTGGATTATGTTGATATTATATGTATGTATTCAGAAATTGGCAAATTGAAGCATATAATATATAATTATAAACAGAATTTTGGTTAAACAAAAGTCAGCTTCTCTTGACGGTTTTTAATTATCAAGAAATATTTTTCTTGACGGTTAATAAACGTCATCTTGGCCGGAGTCAAGAAAAGTTTTCAACTACATTGACGTTTTCTCCAAACTGATTTCTTGACGGCTAAAAACGGTCAAAAAAATATTTTATATGACGGATAAAAACCGTCAAGAAAAGCCCTATCAGCGACCGTTAAGAAAAGTGAAACTTTTCTTGACTCTAGCCTACTTGACGGATCCACAACCGTCAAGATAACCCTTCATTGACGGAGATTAACCATCAAGAAAGCCTTTTTTCTTGTACTATTAAAATATAGCCTTTGAACTAAAACTCTATTTTGACTAAATTGGTTTTTTAGCGCTAAAATGATTTTTCTATATTTTTCAAGTATTTACCTGAAAATATTTTGACCAACAAATATACTATAATTTTTTTTTCCAAAATAGTATATAATAAATATTTTCTAAGATTGATATATAATTTTTCTTACCAATTTCTTTGCATATCTGTTCTCGTCCATGACAAAACCAAAACCTTTCTATCTTCTTGTGAGTTTTGAACTTTCTTATATCGTTCCTAGCTAAATTGACTATTCCAGACTCAATGACATGGTCTGTGCCATTATTTGAAATCATCTTGTGTAGTTTTGACATCGGAGACTATTTTTGTGTCGACATGATCATATTGTGCCAGTCAACTTCAACTTCTTTATGCTTTCATGTGCATTTACTTTATATTCTTGTATTTCACTTATACATGATTATTTCCAGTCTCTTGAGTGTTTACACACACGAGAGTTGAGTTAATGACTAAGGTTCATGTTTTCTATTATTAACGTGATCGTTATCATTATTGTGTTTACATGATTGTGAGGTATGGATATTAGAGGGGTTCAATTACTAGGCACGTGGACAAAGCCCGATTGTATTGTTGGCAACTCTCTCGTTTATGGGGGCAGGCCATTTATATCCTCATCGTTCGTCCAAGCCATCCATGTGTAGGAACGTTGTACTTTTCATGACTTGTGCGATATTATTATTTACATGAGTCTGTTTCTTTCATACTTTCTTATTTATTTTATCATCTTGCATCTTTTCTTATTCATATTGTTAATATTCCCATTGATCATCGTTTTACATGTTTAGTGTTATATTGCTTTATATTGTATTTGTATTGTGATGGCTAAACTTGTACTTGTTCAAATCCTGACTGGATATTTTTTTTCAGTTTATAGATTCTTGATGACTTACTCTCTTGCTTTGGGTTCCATCGGGTGAAGTTAGAGGTATCTTGGAGGCCAAACAAAGACTCTAGTTAGAATAAAATAAATTTTGAATTTAATATTTAGCAGGTTGTTCCCAAATATTATTTCGATGTATCAATGGATTTGTAATTTGAATAATTGTTGTGAATGAGAAAATATATATAATTTTGTTGTATTTGAGATTGATATTGAGGTCTCGACAGCGTACTACCACCGATACTGCGGCATAGGCTGGGCATGGCCATGTACTCGTATCCCGAAAAGGGGAGCGGGTCGTGACACAAGATGGATTGGTAATACTGGAAAAATAAGGAAACAAGTAAACATGTTTCATGACATATGCAGTAATATAAAGTAAGTAAACTAGAGCATTAATGTATCAGCAGTTATAAACTGGAAAAGAGCATGAACAACTGACATATGCCTTGAAATATTAGTTTATTATGTGATCGGCTTGGAAGAAGATCAGGCTATTCTATATATGATTGGCTATGCACAAGTACTAATAATAGACCAAGCTAGTCATATATAGAAAGCTATGCAGAAGTATAAGTAAGATCAGGCTACACCCTACGTGAGCTGAGGGTGCACTATGCACAAGTATATATGGTATAATCACATAATCTACCAATATTTTACTACCAAAATACGACACTTTAGCGACGCAAGAAAACGTCGCTAAAGTTTACAAAAATGTTGCTAATCACATTAGCGACATTTTTAGCGACAAAAATTCTTTGTCGCGTATTCCATGGTCGCTAATACAATAATGTCGCAGGTATCGCTATTGCGATGTCACGTAGCGACGAATGCACGTCGCTAATCTACGACTTCACTTTTCTTAGCCAAACGTCGCCAATTATTAGTATTTAGCGACGTTGTTAGTGACATTTAGCTACGAGGATGCTAACATGGCAAATTTCCCATATAAGCTATTTGGCGACTATTTACGACATTACTAGTACAGGCTAGCAACGTTCCGATATACGATTAGCGACGTTACATAATGTTGCTAGCCGTCGTTGAACTTCGCTAAATGTCGCTAAACTGCAAAAGAAAATAAAGAAAATAGAATCCAGTTTATTTGTTTTCCATCCAGAATCTACCTGCAGTTTAAATCACAGTTTATAAATAGTGGACCCGGAGCAACCCTCCATAGAATTTCCTGAGTTCATCGACCCCTTCGGTGGAACAGTCGACACCGATAAAAGATATAGAGTTATAATATGTAATCCACACAGACAAACGACAAAAATGTTCCAATAATCAAATAAATATAGCCAAACGATAAGATAGACACAAGATAGTCAGGTGGAGACAAATCCACTAACAAAACAGCTATAAAAAATAGTATCTACTAATCAAATAAATAAAGTCAACACATTACATACTATCACTAAATGTATAAAATAAATACATAAAGATCCAAGAATGTGTCAACAAAGCACAACACAACACAAAATGTCCAATGAAGGACTGCGACTAGTCAGTAAGAGGTGGAGGAGGAGAAGTATGGCCATGCATATGGGATAGCATAAACCTATACTGCTACGGTGTAATTATCACCGGTGATAGATCATTAAGAGGAAGAGTAGGATGAGGTAGTGGAATCGATACAGTCGATGACAATGCCGATGCACAACCAGGAAGAATCTGCTTCATGGTTAGCAGTGTAGATATGCATGAATCCCTAACAGTCGTCATGCTCAAAAGCTGATCGCACATAGCCAGCTGTGTCCCCTACACTGCCTGAACAGCACGATCCGTCCTCTCGCTCATTGTCCTTTGTGTCTCCCTCATGATGTGTTCGAGCATATCAAATTGTACGGTGAGTGCCACATTGTTCTTCTGCGTCTGAGACTGGGGCTGCTCCATAATCCTCCTTATCATCTCATCATGTAGCTCAGCAACCTAGCGACGCAAGCTCTCCTCTCCTCGAGCTGTCACAACCCGCACCCTAAAGTAAGGGCACGATAAGTGGGTACGTCCAGCCTACGCCACAGTGTCGACGGTAGAACGCTGTCCTAGGTCAATCATCTAACAATATAAGGTACCTGTACAGTATATACACTCCGAATGGAAGTGACGTCGCAGAATACAGTCTCAATCACATCTAATACAGAAAATGATAAGATAGATAGATAGATATAATACGAATCCACATAATACAGATAGATAGTAGTCTAAGTGTCCAAGATAACAAAAATCCAGATAACATTTCAAATCTCAAATATAGTAATCCATAGAGTAAATACAATGAAAAGACGTCCTAGACAAAAGGTATGTCATCCACTGCTAAGGGGTCCTGCTGCTGATCCAGGTCACAGCAATCCTCTAGGGTAATCCCGTAATAGGTGGTACAGAGCGCCTCGTCCTCATCCTCATAATATTTTCAACAGGTCTAGTCAGGACAGGAGCGAGCACACTATATCTCATACAAATCATAACATGTTAGGATATATAAACATGCTAGAGAGTAAGATATATGAAACTGAAGAACAATATGATATAAAAGAGAGAGAGAGCTGTAAGTAAATAGCTATAATATATAGAGAACTATCAGTGACTAGTGATTCAGAGTACAATATAAACATGTGAACAGCTGGAGGGTGATTCATGACTATACTAAAGTGGTGATTCATGACTATACTACTTTGAAATTATTCACATGTTCAGTTCTACTCCCCCATCCCTAATCAATACACAAGGATCCAGTCAAGTTACGTTAAGATTCATGAATACGCTATTGTCCCATAAAGGGTTATTCAAGAGTGATCCATGAATAGATTCGTGAAGGCTCTGTAATTCATGAGAGTACAGGAATCACAAGCTGATACATAAAGATTCATGATAATAGAAGCATGAGAAACATGATGTAAGTGAAACACACGAGACATGAGTATCTGATGCTCCTGAGGGGGATAACATCGAATGAAGGAATCCATATAGTACTAATCCGTGTTACCAACGTGTCAGCATCAAATAAAGTAATCTAAAGCAGAAAATATAATCCTAAACAAATATGAAATGATCAGAGAATGTACTCGTCTTGTATCCTAAATATCTGAAGAGAATATATTGTCCGAGGAGTGGTGTCTGGCTCCTATAGAACAGTACAAGTCACTACATGTCTAAAATAGTAAAATAGACTGCTATAATGCATCTACATGATGTTTGGGGTCAATCTAGGCTAAAGTCAACCTTGGTCAACTCTAACTGTCAAACTAGGTCAAGTCTAGTCTAGTTAAGTCAAACAAGGTCAAACAAGGTCAAACTAGTCTAGGTTGGTCTAATTTAGGGTTAACAAGTCACTCTAGGTTTCTAACCAAAATACAATACAAGCCACACTAGTCTAGTACCTTAGCCTAAACTATACATCACATATAAACAAAACCATATATGCATCTATTATACAAATCAATATATATGTCACATTCACACACACACACACATATATATATATATATATATATATATATATATATATATATATATATATATATATATATATATATAGTCCGGAAAAAAAAAAATATATATATATATATATATATATATAGTCCGGCGCTCCTAGCATAAGTGGCAGGAGGGGGGGCTCTCGGCGGGGCGACCCGGGATCGAGCCCCCCCTCCCGCACAAGTCGGCTGGGTGGCGTGGCCACGGGCTTGTGTGAGGATGACCGGACACCCCAAAAAAAAAAAAAATATATATATATATATATATATATATATATATATATATATATATATATATATATATATATATATAGAATAAGGGAGGTAGGGTGCCACCTCACGGGAGGGTGTCTACTTGTCACCCCCCCATGCTATCATCATGCACATGGGTGCATGATGATAGCATGTGGGGGGTGACAAGTAGACACCCTCCATAGGGTGGCACCTCACCTCCCTCATCCTCTATATATATATATATATATATATATATATATATATATAAACATATATATATATATATATATATATATATATATATATATATATATATATATTAATCTAGTACCTATACATATATATATATATATATATATATATATATATATATATATGTACATGTAAATATACATATAGGGTAGCCATATATGTATAGGTACTAGATTAATATATATATATATATATATATATATATATATATATATATATATATATGTATATATATATATATATATATATATATATATATATATATATATTCATGTAGAGGGAAAGGAAAGAAGGAAGAGTGAATCATGAGTGTGTGTAACATTGTGAAGTGGGTAAAGGTATATGTGTGTGTGAGTGTAGCATTATGTGTGTCAATGTGTCAAGTGTGTGTGCGAGCTAATAGTGTAATAGAAAAACAGTGTTGTGCGTATACAACCTAGGCTAGAGTGTGACAGGAAGAGTGTGTCCTGTGTTTCAAGTTTGGTATATAGGTTTGTGTGTGTGTGTGTGTGTGTGTGTGTGTGTGTGTGTGTGTGATACATGAATGTAAATTCAGTGCAATGTGTGTGTGTGTGTGACTAACATGTGTGTTCACATGTCAGTACTCAGTTTTACAGTGTGCAAGTGTCAAGTGTTCTCAGATTTTACGGTGAGAATGTGTCTATG
This sequence comes from Iris pallida, assembly GCA_029216955.1. NCBI lineage: Eukaryota > Viridiplantae > Streptophyta > Magnoliopsida > Asparagales > Iridaceae > Iris > Iris pallida. The sequence goes on from JANAVB010014689.1 coordinate 24,907, forward strand.
TTTCAATGTGTGTGTCAATAGGAAATAGTGTACAATGTGACAGTCCTATAGGGTGTTGTGTGTAGTGAATGAACTTAATTCAGTGTGTAACAATTGTCATGTATGCTAACAGTGAAAGGGTGTGTTAATATTGTGTGTAATATATTAGGAACACCATATGAAAACTGTTCTCGGGGAATAACAGTTTAGAGTGCCAAAATAGACTCGAAAACCTATAACCCATCACCAACATGAACCTAACATGTAAGAGATGAAACCCTAACATAATCTCCATCATTCAGCTATGTGTACAGTTCAAACATTGTATTTTAAAACTTAAAATCGAACTAATCATTCAAAACCAATGTTTAAGTGCTACATGTGTACAATTTTCTGAAATAACAAGTTCGAACACCAAAACTCAACCAATTCTCTCAAAATAAAACCCTAGTCCATAGCCTACAAGTTAGGCAAGATAATAGCATGTTAAACAACAACTAACATCACAAAATAATCATCAAAATTCTGAATTTAAAATAAAAACGGAGAACTAGTTCTCTGGTACTATGCAATATCAGAGATATTGGGGGAAACCCAATTAGAAGGCTAAATTCAACCAATAACCCATAATTAAGGGTTGGTAAATAGTGTGTCAAATGTGTACGTGTCTCACAGTGTGTGTTGTGTCCCCAAAGTAGGACACGACGTGTCCAATCAAGTTTAATAACACACGAATACACTAAGACTGTGCACAGCATCGTGCACGCGTGCATACGTCTCTAACACACGACACAGGCCACGTGGAGACACGTGGTCGTGCACACGTGTTCGCCAGGGGTAGGGGAACGTATCCAAGTGACTTTTCTATGTCCACGTGAAGTCTGTCGCACGTATGCGACGCGTATCCGGGCACGTTTTCACGTGTGTGCAGTACAGTGTCGGATCAGTGCACACGTGATTCCACTCTCGACACGACACGATACGATGATTTAGGAAGGTCATGTCAGACATTGCCCCTACCTCTGAGTCAAGTATCGTGTCCTATTGTGTCGTATATAGTGCACACGACACATCGTGCAGCAGGGCACGTGTGCGGTGTCTCATGTAGTGGGTTCCCTGTCCAAACTGACACGATTCGTGTCAGAAATCAAATCAACAAGACACGAAATCAAAGTATATAAATAGCACTATAAATTTGTTAAAATAGTTTTTGAAATTACAAGTTTTCAGTCCTTTCAAGCATTTCATCAAATACATGCACTCTAACACTAATATGTGTCCTACCAAACTTGAGGGACAACTAGGGGAGACCTAGATCTAGGCTATCATGCAAAGAAAACAGAATTAAATAACAATTTGAAGGATTTTACCTATAGGTTGCAAAGATCAAGAAAAAGCCCTAAATCAAACGGTTACCGTTGCTAACCAAATCCTCCAAATTGCTCAAAAACTGAAATCACTCTCCATGAACATCAAATAGAGGGTGATTAGAAACTATTGCAAAAGATTTGGATGAAAAAGGAATTAAAATGGAATTTATATGAATTTGAGAATTTGGGGATTTACCTTTCCTTTCAAGAAGTTGGTTGAGCACAAAAGAGACAAGAACAAGTGAAAGAGTGTTTAAATAGGGGAGGATTCCTAAGTGTGGCCGGCCATGTATGGGTTGGTTAGGGTTAGGGTTTCTAGTATGGGCCTATGGGCTAAGTTCATAAGTCATGAAATTAAAATCACAAGTCATAAGTCATTTCACCTATTCTTGATTTTCTCCTATTTCAAACTAGTTTCTAATGACTAAAATAAGGTTGACTTAAGTTAGACTAGGGTCACACCATGCCAACCAAGTCACCATAGTTAGGGTCAACTTCTAGGCTAGTCTACAAAGTCTCAACTAGTCAAAGTCAAAGATATCAATCACCAATTCAATAAATCAAATAAATTCAAAAATTCACCAAATGACCAAAATACCCTCAAGCTAAAATGTGGTAGTGGCAAGTCTACCGTCCTTAAAATAATTTCGTCCTCGAAATTAAAAGACGAAACTAAACTGATGAGAATGATAGACAATCATACCTCAAGGTCCAAAAAGATATGGGTATCGCTCGCGCATCCCATCCTCCCGCTCCAAGGTAAACTCTCTTGGAAAATGATGCCTCCATGTGACATGAACCAAGGGTATCACCTGATTTCTCAGTACCTTCTCTCGGCGATCCAGAATCTCTATTAGCTGCTCTGGATAACTGAGAGTAGGTCCCAGCTCAATCTCCGAATGGTCAAGTACATGGCTAGGATCAGCCACATACCGTCTCAACTGTGATACGAGGAATACGTTGTGGACACCCACTAGTGCAGGTGGCAAGTCTAGCCTATATGCCACGTCATTGACTCTCCCGCCGATCACGAAAGGTCCGATGAAGCGTGGGCTAAGCTTCCCACCTCCATCAAAATGTATGGTACCAAGAGTCGGAGATATCCTCACAAAAACTATGTTTCCGACCTAAACACAAACAAGGTCTAAAGTTACTAAATAATCAAACATGATCAAACAAACACAACAACAACCTACTTCTAATCCTTTCTCCAGTCAAACTAAGTCAAACATAGTCAATGGTTAACTACTGGTCAACAACTAGTCAATTTCTTAGGGTTTTACCTGTACTAGCTATCTAGGTGTTGGCAACTAGAAATTAGCAAGAGAAAACCTCTATAATAGACTAACTCTTAACTTCCAAAATCCTATAAAGTCATCCATAAATAAATACCTATAATCTAAGCACACAGATCCCAATACCACATATACATAAGCTCAAAAACAACAACCCATTATATGTATCCTAAGTTTATCATATATATATATATATATATATATATATATATATATATATATATATATTGAACACAAACAAGCATATTATTGAATGATAAAGGAGGCTCTTTAACGAGTAGTACAGGTACCAGGGGCCGAAACACAAAAAACCCTGGAGGCAAAGTAGAAAATACAACAAAGTAAAATTGGAAATTCGAAAAATTACGAAATGAGGGCTTTCATTTCGAATTTTTTGAAAAGCAAGTTTCAAAAAAAATCGAAAATGCAAACCGCAGCCTGTGCGGGAACATGCCAGGCTCGAAACCCGAGGGCGGAAGCTGGTTGGGCGCGTGGCCCTAGGTAGGTGGGTGGGCACGGGACCCTAGGAGCTGGTGCGTGGCCAGAAGCGACAGCGCGCGAACCTAAGTGGCAGGCTGCACGAGGAGCATCGGGCCCCCCGCCGGCGCGTCGCACGGAGCGGGGACAAGGCGGCGGGGGAGGCTGGACAGGTTTGCGCCGGCGGAGGGAGGGGGAGGGCCAGCTGCGGAGGGGGAGAAGAGGGGTGGGGGAGACGGGGACTGGGAGACGAGGCGGCATCGCCGCCGGGGCGGGCCGGGCAGCGCTCGGGAGAGCCACGGGGGGAGAGAGGGGAGGAAAGGGGAAAGGGGGGAGGGGAGGAGGCAGGCCACCGGGCGGAGGGAGCCAAGGGCTCGACCTCCGGGGGCCTAGGCCGGTCGGTAGCTAGCGGGCGGGCCCCCCCGCATGAGACTGCAGAAAGCTCCGGAGAGCATAGTGGGTGGCGGACGCCGGAGGCAGCGTCGTCGCCGGCTAGAGGGACTCGACCGACGGCAGGGAGGTGGAGGGGGCACCAGGGAAGGGGAATAGCTCGACGAGGCGGACGCCTGGGCGACGGCGGGCCGCGATGCGACCGCCATTGCACACGAGAAAGGGGCTGCCGTCGCAGGGGGTATCGCCGAGGAGGAGGAGGAGGAGGAGGGGGCGGGGGCCGGGCCAGCACCGCCGGGAGTCGAAGGGGGCGAGTAGGTCGGCCACCGAAGGGCTAGGAAGGGGGGAGACGCCGACCTAAAGAGGAAATGTGCCGCTGGGGTGTGGAGCGCCGGCCACGCAAGAGGAGGCGCCGCTGTGGCCGCCGCTGCGGGGGGAGGGGGGCTCCGACCACGAGAGGGGAGCGGCTGGAGGAGGAGGCGCTGGAGGGTGGGGAGGCGTCGGACGGGGGAGCACGCCCTGCGGAGCCACGGGAGAAGCTGCTGGAGGGGCGGCCGGCGCAGAGGCCCGCGGTGTACGGTTACGCCGCTGCCGGCGGCGACACCGACGTGGAGGAGGAGGGAAAGAGGAAGAGAAGGGTGGAAGGCCACTCATCGGGGGGCCTGCGAGCGGACGGGGAGGGCTCCACGAGTGGTTGGGCCAGGTGCCGCTCGGCCAGCCAGGGGAGGAGGGCCAGGCGCTTCCTCCAAAGGGGAAGAAGACGGTAATCGGCGTAGCCGGGCTTGGGAGGCCAACAGGCCAGCCTAGCCACCAGATGCCGGTTGGGGCGGTGGCCGGAGTGGCAAGAAGAGGCACTGGGAGGGGGACTCCCGACCGAGCGTCGGTCGCCTGCTTCCCTGCCCGACCACAAAACTCCATCATATATATATATATATATATATATATATATATATATAACTGATCATCAAGGATTAAAGTAGACTAAACTTATAAGGGACTGATCAAATACTTAGAAATTAGGCTAAGGAAGAATGGTCTGAAATATCAATGTAGGCAAAAGGAAATGATGCTAAGGAGACTAAATTTATAAGCAAAATGACAGGACATGAAGGTCCACTTGTAAAGTTAAAGTGAAAGGAACCTACAAGGTGACTGAAACATGCATTTAGATTAAACCTGGCCTCTCCTCTCTATCTGGACTGAACACCTATTAAACTACATGCAGGACAGTGGTCTGAAAGAAGTGAACCAAACAGGTGTGCAGGGAATGTAATAGGCAATGTACTGCTATGAGTGCAGGCTACATACCAAATCAAAATATATTACATATATAAATGCTATACATATATAACTCTCATCACCTCAAACTCTACTCGATGTCTAACAACTCACACTCCCTAACACATGCCTATCACTCCCATGAAAAGGGTCAGATACTGTAGGGTGTGTTGGGACAGAACAATGATGTAGCATGGCTGCTTATGGGGATACAAGACAATCACATATAGGACAATGATATGTAGGACACATACATATAAAAAATTAAACTAATGCTCAGGTAGAGGCGTTCGGAAGACTGAACCATCATTGAAAGGGAAAGGTTTGGACAAGTACCTGGATAGATAGGCTAAGCAGGTATCATCTGTATCTAAGATTGTAAGAGGTACAGAACAAATGATCAAGAAAGAACTCTTATTAACAACCCACATTATATTTCCAATGTATACAACTGTCCTAAATGGACTAAACAACTATGCCCAAAAAGGTTATGTAAGGTAGGTACTGCATGTTATAATGAAGGGTATTGCAAGGCTATCAATAAAGTAAAATGCTAAAAGATGCAGTATGTCACCATGTACAGAAAGTAAGGATGAGTGCAGACCTCTAATATGTATGATACTAACTCTCCAGATATACAGAATATGATAAGGGGTTGATGGTTATATTGGTGAGGCAATAATTGGGGTCTGAACAATGGTCCAGTGAATCCTATAATACAATATGGTAGGTAATGAAATGTTGAGTACAGTGAACAACTTGTACAAGTCTGAACCAAGGGGACAGGGTATCTAGTGAAGGGTCTGCATACTGCCTATAAAGGTTGTTCAAACATGACTGACCTCAACACAAAAAGAAATTAACTAAATAAAAAACTGAACCAAATATAGGCTAAACAACATGTCAGTACCCTATACAACAATGATCTATAGATACCAACCAACCCATATCCCATATGCCAATATCATCTGTAACCTATCTATATATATATAGACCTCTCAGTCTTAGGTGAAACTACAACTACACTCAAGGACATGCTCTGGTCATGGGTACCTTACTGGAAAGGGTAAGGGAAAATAAATTATCAAGGCTGTAAGACAGTCTAGCATCCTCTATGGAAACTGGTAGGTATTATAAATAACAGCGTAATCATCTACAATGTGTTATTATTCTAATACCAATGTTAACTATCATCTCTACGGTACAGACACTCTACAAATCATCATATTATTACACTATGAAAGAACTACATATGAATAAGCTCTACAAAACTAAAATATCACTACTCTTAAGTTATTTGATGATGGAATACAATTTTATAACAACAGAAGGGTACGATAGAGATGATATGTTTAAAAACCTTCTCAAGATACAATCTGATAATCATATGCGTCTGTCGAAAATTATGTTACTCAGAGTCCTCGCCATGCCAGTAAGCAAGGCTGCGATAAATGATAGATTCCATAACTGGGGTATGTACCTCTATAATCATGTTGTCTAGAATTCTTGCTATGCCGACTAGTATAGTTGCATGAAATTCCAAATCTCGTAACCAAGATATGTACATCCGAAGTCAGGTCTCTATGTTTCCGCCACGCCAGCTAATATGGTTGCGATAAACTACAGGTTCCATAATCAAGTAGACATTTTACCATCCCTGTTATTCCCGTCAACATATGTTATCAGAAAATATCGTAACTCAGGCCATAAAATTCATCTCGATAGAAAAATCAAAGTCAACAACGATCCACCAAAAATTAAATTCAATAATCAAGGAGTGAGAGCGAACAAAACAAGGAAAATGATTTCAAATTGAAGTTTAAATATGATTCTCAAGGATCGTCCCAGGAATCTCTCAAAGAATTCTAACTGTGATTGAGTACCTTCAAAAATATATCCTAATCCTATAGCAGGCTATACTGATACTCTAGTTCAAATACCACTACATAAATTCAACCTGCATAGGCCACCACTAAAAATGTGTCACGACCCGTACCCTAAAGTAAGGGCACGAGAAGTGGGTACGTCCAGCCTACGTCGCAGTGTCGGCGGTAGAACGCTGTCCAAGGTCAATCATCTAACAATATAAGGTACCTATACAATATATACACTCTGAATGGAGGTGACATAGTAGAATACAGTCTCAATCACATCTAAGGCAGAAAATGATAAGATAGATAGATATAATACGAATCCACAGAATACATATAGATAGAAGTCTAAGTGTCTAAGCTAACACAAATTCAGATAACATCTTAAATCTCAAATACAGTAATCTATAGAGTAAATACAATGAAAAGATATCCTAGCCAAAAGGTGTGTCATCCACTACTAAGGGGTCCTGCTGCTGATCCGGGTCGCAGCAATCCTCTAGGGTAGTACCGTAATAAGTGGTACAGAGTGCCTCGTCCTCATCCTCTGTAATATTTTTAACTGGTCCAGTCAGGACAGGAGCGAGCACAATATATCTCATGCAAATCATAACAAATATAAACATGCTAGAGAGTAAGATACATGAAACTGAAGAACAACATGATATAAAAGAGAGAGAGAGTTGTAAGTAAATATCTACAATATATAGAGAACTACCAGTGACTAGTGATTCAGAGTACAAGATAAACATGTGAACAGCTGGAGGGTGATTCATGACTCTAGTAAAGAGGTAATTCATGACTATAATACTTTGGAATTATTCACATGTTCAGTTCTACTCCCCCATCCCCAATCAATACACAAGGATCCAATCAAGTTACGTAAAGATTCATGACTACGCTACTAGCCCATAAAGGATGATTTAAGAGTGATTCATGAATAGATTCGTGAAGGCTCTGTGATTCATGAGAGTACAGGAATCACAAGCGGATACATGAAGATTCATGATAATAGAAGTATAAGCTACATGATGTTAGTGAAACACATAAGACATGAGTATTTGATACTCCCGAGGGGGATAACATCTCATGAAGGGATCCATATAGTACTAATCCGTGTTACCAACGTGTAAGCATCAAGTAAAGTAATCTAAAGCATAAAATATAATCCTAAACAAGATATGAAATGATCAGAGAATGTACTCGCCTGGTATCCTGAATATATGAAAAGAATATAATGTCTGAGGAGTGGTGTCTGGCTCCTATAGAACAGTACAAGTCACTACATGTCTAAAATAGTAAAATAGACTGTTACAATGCATCTACATGATGTTTGGGGTCAATCTAGGCTAATGTCAACCTTGGTCAACTCTAGTCAACTCTAACAGCCAAACTAGGTCAACTCTAGTCTACTTAGGTGCTTAACAAGTCAATCTAGGTTTCTAACCAAAATACAATACATGCCATACTAGTCTAGTACCTTAGCCTAAACTATACATCACATATAAACAAAACCATATATGCATATTTTATACAAATCAATATATATGTGACATTCACATTATATATATATATACATGTAAATATACATATAGGGTTGTTATATATGTATAGGTACTAGATTTATATATATATACATATATATAAAATATATATATATATATATATATATATATATATAAATATATATATAAATATATATATATATATATATATATACAAGAAAAAAAAATATATATATATATACAAGAAAAAAAAATATATATTTTTTTTTATATATATACATATATATATATATATATATATATATATATATATATATATATATATATAAAAATATATATATATATATATATATATATATATATATATATATTTTTTATATACATACATATATATATATATATATATATATATATATATATATATATATATATATATATTTTATATATATATATTTATTTATATATATATATATATATATATATACATGTAGAGGGAAAGGAAAGAAGGAAGAGTGAATCATGAGTGTGTGTAACATTGTGAAGTAGGTAAAGGTATATGTGTGTGTGAGTGTAGCATTATGTGTGTCAATGTGTCAAGTGTGTGTGTGAGCTAATAGTGTAATAGGAAAATAGTGTTGTGTGTATACAACCTAGGCTAGAGTGTGACATGAAGAGTGTGTCCTGTGTTTCAGGTTTGGTAGATAGGCTAGTGTTTGTATGTGTGATACATGAATGTGAAATCAGTGCAATATGTGTGTGACTAACATGTGTGTTCACATGTCAGTTCTCAGTTTTACAGTGTTCAAGTGTCAAGTGTTCACAGATTTTAGGGTGAGAATGTGTCTATGTTTCAATGTGTATGTCAATAGGAAACAGTGTACAACATGACGGTCCTATAGGGTGTTGTGTGTAGTAATGAACTCAATTCAGTGTGTAACAATTGTCCTGTATGCTAACAGTGAAAGGGTGTGTTAATATTGTGTGTAATGTATTAAGAACATCATATGAAAATTGTTCTCAGGGAATAACACTTTACAGTGCCAAAATAGACTCAAAAACCTATAACCCATCACCAACATGAACCTAACATGTAAGAGATGAAACCCTAACATAATCTCTTTCATTCAGATATGTGTACTGTTTAAACATTGTATTTTAAAACTTGAAATCGAACTAATCATTCAAAACCAATGTTTAAGCCACATGTATACAATTTTCTGAAATGACAAGTTCGAACACCAAAACTCAACAAATTCACTCAAAACAAAACCCTAACCCATAGCCTACAGGTTAGGCAAGATAATAGCATGTTAAACAACAACTAACATCACGAATTAATCATCAAAATTATGAATTTAAAATGAAAATAGAGAACTAGTTCTCTGGTATTGTACAGTATCAGAGATATTGGGGGAACCCAATTCGAAGGCTAAATTCAACCAATAACCCACAATTAAGGGTTGGTAAATAGTGTGTCACATGTGTATGTGTCTCACAGTGTGTGTTGTGTCCCCAAAGTGGGACACGACGTGTCCAATCAAGTTTAATAACACACGAATACACTAGGACTGTGCACAGCATCGTGCACACATGTCTAACACCCGACACAGGCCATGTGGAGACACGTAGTCGTGCACACGTGTTCGCCAGGGGTAGGGGAACGTGTCCAAGTGACTACCTCGTATCCACGTGAAGTGTGTCGTGAGTATGAGACGCGTATCCAGACACGTTTTTACGTGTGTGCAGCATAGTGTCGGATCAGTGCACACGTGATTCCGCTCTCGACACGACACGATACGACACGAGGTTTTAGGGAGGTCATGTCAGACACTTTATCTATCTCTGAGTCAAGTATCGTGTCCTATTGTGTCGTGTATAGTGCACACGACACATCGGACAGCAAGGCATGTGTGCCGTGCAGTGGGTTTCCGTGTCCAAACTGACAAGATTTGTGTCAGAAATCAAATCAATAAGATACGAAATCAAAGTATATATATAGCACTACAAATTTGTTAAAATAGTTTTTAAAATTACAAGTTTTCAGTCCTTTCAAGCATTTCATCAAATACATGCACTCTAATACTAATATGTGTCCGATACAGACAAGAAATGGACACGGTCTACTACCAAACTTGATGGACAGCTAGGGAAGACCTAGATCTAGTCCATCGTGTAAAGAAAACAGAATTAAATAACAATTTGAAGGATTTTACCTATAGGTTGCAAAGATAAAGAAAAAGCACCAAATCAAACGGTTCCCGTTGCTAGCTAAATCCTCCAAATTACTCAAAAAACTGAAATCACTCTCCATGAACAACAAATAGAGGGTGATTAGAAACTATTGCAAAAGATTTAGATGAAAAAGAAATTAAAATGGAATTTATATGAATTTGTGATGTTGGGGATTTACCTTTCTTTCAAGTAGTTGGTTGAGCACAAAAGAGGCAAGAACAAGTGAATGAGTGTTTAAATGGGGGAGTATTCCTAGGTGTGGCCGGCCATGTATGGGTTGGTTAGGGTTAGGATTTCTAGTATGGGCCTATGGGCTAAGTTCATAAGTCATGAAATTAAAATCACAAGTCATAAGTCATTTCACCTATTCTTGATTTTCTCATATTTCAAACTAGTTTCTAATGACTAAAATAAGGTTGACTTAAGTTAGACTAGGGTCACACCATGCCAACCAATTCACCATAGTTAGGGTCAACTTCTAGGCTAGTCTACAAAGTCTCAACTAGTCAAAGTCAAAGATATCAATCACCAATTCAATAAATCAAATAAATTCAAAAATTCACCAAATAACCGAAATACCCTCAAGCTAAAATGTGGTAGTTACAAATCTACCGTCCTTAAAATAATTTTGTCCTCGAAATTAAAAGACGAAACTAAACTGATGAGAATGATAGACAATCATTCTCAAGGTCCAAAAAGATATGGGTATCGCTCGCGCATCCCATCCTTCCGCTCCCTGGTAAACTCTCCTGGAGAATGATGCCTCCATGTGACGGGAACCAAGGGTAGCACCTGGTTTTTCAGTACCTTCTCTCGGCGATCCAGAATCTCTATTGGCTGCTCTGGATAACTGAGAGTAGGTCCCAGCTCAATCTCCGAATGGTCAAGTATATGGCTAGGATCAGCCACATATCGTCTCAACTGTGATACGAGGAATACGTTGTGGACAACCACTAGTGCAGGTGGCAAGTCTAGCCTGTATGCCACGTCACCGACTCTCCCACCGATCACGAAAGGTCCGATGAAGCGTGGGCTAAGCTTTCCACCTCCATCAAAATGTATGGTACCACGAGTCGGAGATATCCTCAGAAAAACCATGTTACCGACCAAAACAGAAACAAGGTCTCAAGTTACTAAATAATCAAACATGATCAAACAAACACAACAATAACCTACTTCTAATAATCCTTTCTCCAGTCAAACTCAGTCAAGCATAGTCAATGGTCAACTACTGGTCAACAACTAGTCAATTTCTTAGGGTTTTACCTGTAATAGCTATCTAGGTGTTGGCAACTAGAAATTAGCAAGAGAAAAACTCTATAATAGACTAAGTCTTAACTTCCAAAATCCTATCAAGTCACCCATAAATAAATACCTATAATCTAAGCACACAGATCCCAATACCACATATACATAAGCTCAAAAACAACAACCCATTATATGTATCCTAAGTATATAATATATATATATATTTATATATATATATATATATATAATATATATATATATATAATTGATCATCAAGGGTTAAAGTAGACTAAACTTATAAGGGACTAAACAAATGCCTAGAAATTGGGCTAAGGATGAATGGTCTGAAATATCAATGTAGGCAAAAGGAAATGATGCTAAGGAGACTAAATTTATAAGCAAAATGACAGGACATTAAGGTCCACTTGTAAAGTAGGAACCTACAAGGTAACTGAAACATGCATTTAGATTAAACCTGGCCTCTCCTCTCTATATAGACTGAACACCTACTAAACTACATGTAGGACAGTGGTCAGAAAGAAGTGAACCAAACTGGTGTATAGGAAAAGTAATAGGCCGTATACTGCAATGAGTGCAGGCTATATATCAAATCAAAATACATTACATATATACAAGCTATACATATATAACTCTCATAACCTCAAACTCTACTCGAAGTCTAACAATTCACACTCCCTAACGCATGTCTATCACTCCAATGAAAGGGTCAGATACTGTAAGGTGTGTTGGGACACAACAATGGTGTAGCATGGCTGTTTATGGAGATGCAGGACAATCACATATAGGACAATGATATGTAGGACATATACAAATGGAAATTGAACTAATGCTCAGGTAGAGGCCTTCGGAAGACTGAACCATCATTGAAAGGGAAAGGTTTGGACATGTATCTGGACAGATAGGCTAATCAGGTATCATCTGTACCTAAGAATGTGAGAGGGACAGAACAAATGATCAAGGAAGAACTCTTATTAACAACCCAGATTATATCTCCAATGTATACATGTCATTACCACATTTCTAGTGTGAGGGTATTTTTGTCATTTTGGGGTATTTTTAAATTTATTAGAATTAATTAGAATTTATGGGAATTTTTAGAAATTTATTTGGAATTGTTTGACTTGGTTGACTTTTGTCTAGTGTTGACTTTGTAGACCAACCTAGAAACTAACCCTAGTTAGTGGGCCATGGTTAGGTCAATAGACTCTAGTCTAACCGAGCCTAAGACTTGGTTTAGGTCTTGTTTAGCAAATAGTAATAGGAGTCATAATTCATGACTTGTGGTTTTAGAACCATTGTTAATCTAATCTACATTTAGCCTTGTAGTGGCCCAAGGCCCAACCAAATGACAAGACCCCAACCCAATCCCCAAGTGGTCGGCCACCCTTAGCTTAGGGAATCCCACCCTATATAATCCCTCTCAAAACTAGGGTTGCCTCTTTCCATAGGAAGAGCCCTAATTTCAAGGAGGTGAGTTCTTGTCTCCATTAATTCACCATAAATTCATTTTAGGTCCTAAAATCCTCAAATCAGTTGCAATGATTTCTAATGCTGGTATTCTTGCTGCTATTAATGTTTTGGTCCAGCTTGCTATTGATTGGAAGTGATTTGGACATCAAGCAAAGTGTTAGAAAGAGCCCCTTTCCTATTGAAAGTTCAAACTAAGGTAACTTCTCCAAATCTCCATGGAATCCCTGTCAATCTTCATGAATAGGAAGCCCTAAGGGTCCCCCTAGGGTTTGGATAAGATTCGTGACCTGTGTCAGTGGTTTCGTATCCATTCTGGACACGTATCAGTGCCAGTGGCACTGTGTTCGACGAAATGCCTCAAAGGGCATTTCGATCGATTTATTTCATTGTGTTTGAATAGGAAGGTTAGTTTTGATGTGGTCTTTTGATTCCTGTGTTAGTGTCATAAGTTCGTGTCGCTTTTGTGTCTTTTGGTTGCCTGGACATGCGTGCATACGGCCGCGCGCAGCTACAGGCATCCCCTGCTACACGGGGTCTGTAGCGGACACGACACGGGGTTTCAGGACACAAATTCAAGAGAAACCTTGGGGCAATGTCTGTCATGACATTTCCCAAGTTTCATTGGGTTTCATTTGGTGTCGAGGGGGAAATCGACTGAGCAAGTGTCGTACACTGTGTGTGAGTATGTGCTGAGATTATATTCATGTGTTTAATCGATTTTTAATGGTTTAAAATTTATGTTTTAAGTATTGTTAGATCCTAAACATGATGGTTAATCTCTGTTATACTAGGTTTGTATATCAGTTAGGTTTAATGATTGTGTTTGGCTCGAATTGGGTTCGAACAGGAATTCCTGATACATGTTCTGATACTAAGTCTGAACCTGTCATTCCAGTTTTAAGTTGGATATTGTTCAATGTTTTAAAACATATTATTGATGTTAATTGTTGAGATTAGACTCTAATTTAGTTCCCCTATATAATTCCCTAGTGTGTGTTCATTTGGTGTGATTTGGGGTTAATTGATAATCAAATGGGATTTAAAGGAAAACTGGAAAAAGAACTGAGAATGTTTAAATTGATTTTTGATTTGTTTTGCCATGATTAATTCATTACCTTATGTTAGTTGGGTTAGACTAAGTTTAAGTTCAATTTTGAATTAAACCTGAGTTGTTTGGACATAAACTGTTGATGCATGGATTGATTTCCTTCTTTAAATTCCTGAATTGTATGATACATGGACTGATTTCCTGCCTTTCTTTTTCCTGTTACTGAGAACACAGATTTCACATGTTCTTCACTGTCCTTCAAATTGTTTTACTCTGTTTTGGACTAAGATTGTCCTTACAGTTTAGTGGTTAGCTGATATTGGGGACTGAATGTTTAAGTCCAGGATTATATCACACACAGGCCCACAATGTTCACTGTCACTTGCTGTTGCATTCTTCACTGCTTGTTCCCTGAAACATACATGAACACCACACATGTTCCCTCCTTCACTGATTTCAGGTTTCCTACACACACTGTACACTGCTCACTGCTATACACACACAGTCTTCTTTCACAGTTGTTTTCCTACACACACCCACAAGATTTTCCCTTCTTCCTAATATAACTAATGTGCTAACTTGGTAGAAGTCTGAGATTTTCCAGTCTTACTTGTGTGTGTGGTATTGCCTATTATCATAATTGTTCACTGTCATAATGTAAATCCTGCACTCTTGATAGCCTGTACACACATTCTTCATTTCATATACACAAACACACTAGAGTTTTTCCCTGTTTGCTAATTCCTGGACACTGCCCTCACTACACACACAAGTCTATTTTGTCCTGCCACATTACCATTTTTCTGCACACACCCACAGAATTCTAACACACATTATTGTTTCCTGTCACATAGCCACACATACACAGACACACTCACTCTCTATATACATGTGTAAGTGTCTATTTTGTATATAAACCAATATATGTTTGTAACATATGTATATGTATGTATTTATCCTATATGTAATCTATTATGCACATATAGGTATGCATATGTCTAGGCAATGTGAATGTATATTATATACATGAATATCTATAAATAATGTTAACTCAAATGTATGTATCTATTTATATTGTAAGTTGTGTTCCTATATAAGTTTAGAGTATTGTGAATAAATAATGTTTAGGAATATCTAATTTTGTAAGTGTGATGCTAGATTGACCTAGTGATGTGTAGGAGTGTTTAGCTAGACTTGTTTAAGACTAAGGAAACTAGTTAGCCTAGTTTAGACTAAATTAGACTTGGTGGACCTAGTTGACTTCTAGGGTTGACCAAGTTGACCAAGAGTTGACTTTGGCCTAGATTGACTTAGAATCATATAGAATGCATAGTAGGACTCCATTTTGATATTCTGGACTTGTTGTGACTTGTGTTGTTCTGATTAGGAGCCAGACACCACTCCTTGGACAGTACGTTTCATACCGGACACTCAGTTACAGGCGAGTACATTCTCTGATCATTTCATATCCTGTTAGAATTATTACCTGCAGTAGATTACTTTACTTGTACTGTCACGTTGGTCACACGATTGGTACTATATGGATCTCTACATGCGATGTTGTCCCCTCGGGAGCATCGGTACATTGTGCTTGTGTGTTTCACTTACATCATGTACTCCTGTGCTTCTATTTTACATGTGCACTCCTGTGAATCTTGTACTCTCATGTTCACGGAGCCCCCATGTATACTATCATGTGCACCCTATATGGGCCCCCATGTGATATCTTGTGCAATAACATAACCTGTATAGATCCTTGTGTATTGATTGGGGTACAGGGAGTAGAATTGGGCATGTGAATAATACCCGAGTAGTTTCTTATCAGAATCTCATCCTTAGTGTCTTATCAGAATCTCCTATGCCATTTACATGTCCATATTGTACTCTGGCTCACTAGTCACTGCTAGTTCTCTATGTATAGTAGATATTTACATTACAGTTCTCTTCCTGTTTACATACCGTATTTCTTCAGTACTCGTATCTTACTTTACTGCATGTTTTTACTTTTAACCTGCTATGATCTGTTAGATGTACTGTGCTCGCTCCTGTCCTGACTGGACCTGTTAAAAATTACAGAGGACGAGGAGGAGGCTTGTCTAGACACCTATTACGGGCAGCCCTTGATGACACCTGTGAGCTGGACCCAGGAGGATCCAGCAGTAGATGAGGACCTTCCCCCGACTGCCTAGACTAGATAGTTAGGCTTTTATTTATGTAGTTGGATCATGTTCTAGTTAGACTCTTTATGTGGAGATCAGTTGTATATATTCTTTTATCTGAGACTTGTACTGCTGGGATTATCTTAGACTACTGTTTTATTATTTCATTTCCTTGAGTTCTGTTCATATCGTGCTATATCTTCCTTAGTTGTGATTGAGTTTCTATTGCTATGTTACCCCGTTCGGGAGTATAAACTGTTTAGAGATAAATTGCTAGATGTTGTAACCTAGGACAGCGTTCTACCGCCGACACTGCGGCGTAGGCTGGGCGTATTCACGTCTCGTGCCCCTACTCTAGGGTGCGGG
This sequence comes from Iris pallida, assembly GCA_029216955.1. NCBI lineage: Eukaryota > Viridiplantae > Streptophyta > Magnoliopsida > Asparagales > Iridaceae > Iris > Iris pallida. The sequence continues at coordinate 41,616 of JANAVB010014689.1, forward strand.
TCGTGACACGTTTTTAGTGGTGGCCCATGCAGGTCCTAGACTAGAATGTAGTGGTACTCGAACTAGAGCATCACTGCAGCCTGCTATAGGATAAAGGATATTAATTTTAAGATACTCAATCACTTTAGGAAAATTCCTTTTATTGCCATCTAAATCCTTTTGTCTGCTGATCCTTTGAATTATAATTGTCCGCCTTTGTTATTTCGCTTCTTTCTCAGAAATTGATACTCTTGTTTGTCTATCTTTAGGACGGTAGAGACTCGTTCGCAGCGTGCCGTCCATGAGGATGCTATAGAGGGGACTGCTACCTCTCAGCCAGCACGGCGAGGCCAGGGGACTGCAGCTCTTGCCACCTCAGCTCGTGTTGAGACTTCGGCAGCCGCAGTAGGGGATATGCACCCACCGACTGGGAGGCAGGACCCGGTCTATCCAGAGGATCCTTTCCAGCCACCACTACCTCCAGGACATGTGGACGCAGCTCAGATGTTCGCTTATTTCCAGCAGTTCATGGACCGACGCAGGCTCGGCAGGATAGAGGCATGAGTTGGCCGTCACGACAGCCGCAGCTCGACCAGTGGTGCAGCAGCAGAGGACACCGGGATCGAGCAGTTTCAGAAGATGAGCCCCAGAGACTTCATGGGGACAGAGGGGATCCTGTATGCCGACGAGTGGATCGAGCATATGGAGGAGATCTTCCGCTTGGCCAGGATTTCGGCAGACCTTCAGATCGAGGCAGCAGCTAGCCGGATGCGAGATCTTGCTCGCACCTGGTATCAGTCGGACCCCAGGATGGGGGTACCAGGGCAGACTTGGGAGCAGTTCAGGGGCTTCTTCAAGAAGAAGTTCTTCCCGGATTCGGCAGTCAGAGCCTTGGAGACGCAGTTTGAGAGCTTGGTCCAGGGGAGCCTCTCAGTTGAGGAGTATACGAGAGTTTGGCCGTCTCGGCAGGTTTGTTGAGGGTTGAGCGAGACGGCGAAGGCCCAGAGGTTTCGGAAGGGTCTGGTCAAGGAGGTCAAGTCCCTGACCAAGGGAACCGAGATGCTACGTTTGAGGAGATCTTGACGGGAGCCCTGCTAGCAGAGGATGATCTTGAGCTTAGGCTCAAGAGAGGAGAGACCCAGTTGGGGGCAGTAGCAGCAGCGGAGGCCAGGCCAAGAGGCCTCATTTTCAGCACCCAGCCGAGGCAGTTTCACCCGCAGCCGATTCAGCAGAGGCCGGCCCATCAGCAGCAGTTCCAGCATCAGGCACCCAGGCAGACAGTCAGTTGCGCCTTCTGCAAGAAGCCAGGGTATGGATGGAATGAGTGCAGGAAGAGGCTCGGAAGTGCCTTCTTTACGGAGCAGCAGATCACCAGATGAGGGAGTGCCGCATAGCACGAGCAGCTCCAGGAGGTGGAGCCAGAGCTCCAGTGGGCCAGCAGCGGGGACCAGCCCTGCCGACGCAGCAGCAGAGGTTTGTCCAGCACCAGCAGCAGGCCAGGGGCCAGCAGGGGCGAGCTTTCGCCATGGCAGCTGGAGAGGCAGAGGTGACTGGAGAGCTGATTGCAGGTTCGATTCTTCTTGACTCCAGTCCAGCATTTGCATTGTTTGATTCTGGTGCATCGCATAGCTTCATTTCAGTATCTTTTGCGATTAGACACGGTATCATAGCTGAATCGTTGCCTAGGACTTACAAGATCACGACCGGGGGTGGTATTATCCTCGTGAGTGATGTTTGTAAGGGTCGGAGAGTAGTTTTGGGAGGCCGTGAGTTGGAGGTGAGCCTGCTCGTAATGCCATTGCCGAACTACGATATAGTACTAGGCATGGATTGGTTGAGCAGGCACCACGCCAGTATTGATTGCAGAGGGGTAGAGTTTGTTCAGAGCGCCAGGGGAGCCAGAGTTCGAGTATTCCAGACGTCAGGCAGAGCAGAGCAGCGGAGTCTTCTGTGGAGTCTCGGTCGAGGAGCAGACGATTCCACACCCCTTGATAGCAGAGTACATGGATGTTTTCCCGGAGGAGTTGCCGGGACTGCCACCAGACAGGGACATTGAGTTCTCGATTGACTTGGTTCCAGGAGCGGAGCCCATTTCTCAGCATGTCTATCGGGTGAACAACAGCGAGCTGGTGGAGCTGAAGAAGCAAGTGGATGAGCTACAGGACAAGGGCTTCATCCGCTCGAGTTCGTCGCCATGGGGTGCACCAGTGTTGTTCATGCCGAAGAAGGATGGGTCAGTACGCATGTGTATTGACTATAGGGCACTCAACAACCTCACGATCAAGAACAGTACCCACTGCCGCGGATCGACGATCTGTTTGACCAGTTGAGCAGAGCTTGGGTATTTTCCAAGATTGATCTGAGGTCGGGTATCACCAGGTGAAGGTGAAGGGGGAGGATATTCCCAAGACCGCTTTCAGGACGCGGTATGGGCAGTTCGAGTTTTTGGTTATGCCGTTTGGGCTAACCAATGCACCAGCTGTGTTTATGAACCTTATGAACAAGGTGTTCCATCAGTATCTGGATCAGTTTGTGGTAGTATCATATGATATCTTGATATATTCCAAGACTGAGGAGGAGCACGAGGAGCATCTGCGGATAGTACTGGAGATTCTCAGGAAGGAGCAGCTTTATGGAAAACTCTCCAAGTGTGAGTTTTTCTTGGACCGGGTGGATTTCTTGGGGCATGTGGTGACTGGAGATGGTATCTCAGTTGACCCCAAGAAGATTGTAGCAGTCGAGGCATGGACAGCGCCGACTTCAGTTGCAGAGATCAGGAGCTTCCTGGGGCTGGCAGGATATTACCGGAGATTTGTGCAGGATTTCTCCCGGATCGCAGAGCCGTTGACACGGTTGACCCGGAAGGATGCTGAGTATGTTTGGTCAGAGGAGTGTCAGGCAGCTTTTGATGAGTTGAAGAAGCGGCTGACGACAGCTCCGATTCTGACATTGCCTTCAGGATCAGGTGGATTCACTATTTATAGTGATGCTTCAGGGAAGGGGCTGGGTTGTGTGTTGCAGCAGCACGGGAAGGTAATTGCCTATGCTTCCAGGCAGTTACGTCCCCATTAGAAGAATTACCCTACCCACGACCTGGAGCTGCAGCAGTGATTTTTGCTTTGAAGCTGTGGAAGCATTATCTGTACGGTGAGAGGGTGGAGATCTTCACAGATCACAAGAGCCTAAAGTATGTGTTCACTCAGAAGGAGTTGAACATAGACAGCAGCGCAGATGGTTGGAGTTGATGAAGGACTTCAACATTGCACTGCAGTATCATCCAGGAAGGCCAACGTGGTTGCCGATGCCTTGAGCAGGTATCCGACAGCCATGTGTTTGACCATGGATCGGCATTTGCTTGCCGACTTGGAGAGCCTTGGAATTGAGGTGATCGTGCCAGGAGTGCAGATGCAGCTGTGGGGGATGCAGATACAGTCAGACTTGGTGACAGGATCAAGGCGGCCCAGTTCGAGGATGTGGCTTTTCAGAGTATCAAGAAGCAGATCAGTATAGGAGTGGGGGATCCAGAGTTTTCACTTGCAGAGGATGGTGCCCTGAGGCACGGTGCCAGGTTATGTATGCCTAGCGGGGAGCTCAGAGAGCAGATTATGCAGGAGGCCCACAGATCTCAGTACTCTATTCACCCGGGGGCCAACAAGATGTACCGAGATCTGGGAGCATGTATGGTGGTCAGGAATGAAGCGGAGGTGTCCCAGTTCGTAGCTAGGTGCTTGGTCTGTCAGCAGGTCAAGGCAGAGACAGAGGCCCGGTGGATTGTTGCAGCCGCTGCCCATTCCCGAGTGAAATGGGAGCATATCACGATGGACTTCGTATCAGGATTGCCGCGTACTCCAGGAGGAAAGACGCGATTTGGGTCATCGTGGACAGGTTGACCAAATCGGCCCACTTCTTGCCATTCAAGGTGGGTACGTCTACAGAGAGGCTGGCGGAGATGTATATGCGGCAGATAGTCAGGATCCACGGAGTTCCGTCAGCATCGTCTCAGATCGGGATAGCCGTTTTACTTCCCATTTCTGGAGGAGTCTGCAGACCAGCTTGGGCACTCAGCTCAAGTTTAGTACTGCATACCACCCCCAGACGGACGGACAGTCAGAGCGGACTATTCAGACCCTTGAGGATATGGGACGTGCGTCCTGGACTTTGGAGGTTCTTGGGAGGATCATCTTCATTTGGTGGAGTTTGCTTATAACAATAGTTTCTAGGCCAGCATCGAGATGTCACCTTTCGAGGCTCTGTACGGGCGTAGGTGCGTACACCCTTATCCTGGGATGATGTTGGTGAGCGAGCTTTGCTGGGGCCAGAGATGATTATGGATGCGGCCGAGAAGGTGAAGCTCATCCGGGACAGACTTCGCGTGGCGCAGGACAGACATCGGCACTGGGCCGATAGCCACCGGAGGCCCTTGGAGTTTGAGGTACAGATTAGAGTAGGATTAGATTAGGTTGTTGTTTGTGATTTTTGATCATGTTTGATTTATTTTAATTGAGACCTTGTTTGTGATTAGGTCGAGACCAGGTTTTCTTGAGGATATCTCCGATCGTGGTACGATACGTTTTGTGGAGGCGGAAAGCTTAGCCCGCTTTCGGCCCTTTCGTCATCAGGGAGAGTCGGTGACGTGGCTTACAGGCTAGACTTGCCGCCTGCACTTGTGGGGGTCCACAACGTATTTCATGTATCACAGTTAACGGTACGTGGCTGACCCTAGCCATGTGCTCGATCATTCGGAGATTGAGGTGGGCCCTTCTCTCAGCTATCCAGAGCAGCCTGTGGAGATTCTGGATCGACGGAAGAAGGTCCTGAGGAACCAGGTGATACCGTTGGTACGCGTCGCATGGAGGCATCATTCTCCAGGAGAGTCTACCTGGGAGCGGGAGGATGAGATGCGCGAGCGGTACCCTTATCTTTTTGGACCTTGAGGTATACTTTATCCTTCTCATCAGTTGCATTTCGCCTTTCAATTTCGAGGACAAATTCTTTTAAGGAGGGTAGATTTGTCATTACCACATTTCTAGTGTGAGGGTATTTTTGTCATTTTGGGGTATTTTTAAATTTATTAGAATTAATTAGAATTTATGGGAATTTTTAGAAATTTATTTGGAATTGTTTGACTTGGTTGACTTTTGTCTAGTGTTGACTTTGTAGACCAACCTAGAAACTAACCCTAGTTAGTGGGCCATGGTTAGGTCAATAGACTCTAGTCTAACCTAGCCTAAGACTTGGTTTAGGTCTTGTTTAGCAAATAGTAATAGGAGTCATAAGTCATGACTTGTGGTTTTAGAACCATTGTTAATCTAATCTACATTTAGCCTTGTAGTGGCCCAAGGCCCAACCAAATGACAAGACCCCAACCCAATCCCCAAGTGGCCGGCCACCCTTAGCCTAGGGAATCCCACCCTATATAATCCCTCTCAAAACTAGGGTTGCCTCTTTCCATAGGAAGAGCCCTAATTTCAAGGAGGTGAGTTCTTGTCTCCATTAATTCACCATAAATTCATTTTAGGTCCTAAAATCCTCAAATCAGTTGCAATGATTTCTAATGCTGGTATTCTTGCTGCTATTAATGTTTTGGTCCAGCTTGCTATTGATTGGAAGTGATTTGGACATCAAGCAAAGTGTTAGAAAGAGCCCCTTTCCTATTGAAAGTTCAAACTAAGGTAACTTCTCCAAATCTCCATGGAATCCCTGTCAATCTTCATGAATAGGAAGCCCTAAGGGTCCCCCTAGGGTTTGGATAAGATTCGTGACCTGTGTCAGTGGTTTCGTGTCCATTCTGGACACGTATCAGTGCCAGTGGCACTGTGTTCGACGAAATGCCTCAAAGGGCATTTCGATCGATTTATTTCATTGTGTTTGAATAGGAAGGTTAGTTTTGATGTGGTCTTTTGATTCCTGTGTTAGTGTCTTAAGTTTGTCGCTTTTGTGTCGTTTTGGTTGCCTGGACACGCGCGTGCACACGGCCGCGCAGCTACAGGCATCCCCTGCTACACGGGGTCTGTAGCGGACACGACACGGGGTTTCAGGACACAAAATTCAAGGGAAACCTAGGGGCAATGTCTGTCATGACATTTCCCAAGTTTCATTGGGTTTCATTTGGTGTCGAGGGGGAAATCGACTGAGCAAGTGTCGTGCACTGTGTGTGAGTATGTGCTGAGATTATATTCATGTGTTTAATCGATTTTTAATGGTTTAAAATTTATGTTTTAAGTATTGTTAGATCCTAAACATGATGGTTAATCTCTGTTATACTAGGTTTGCATATCAGTTAGGTTTAATGATTGTGTTTGGCTCGAATTGGGTTCGAACAGGAATTCCTGATACATGTTCTGATACTAAGTCTGAACCTGTCATTCCAGTTTTAAGTTGGATATTGTTCAATGTTTTAAAACATATTGTTGATGTTAATTGTTGAGATTAGACTCTAATTTAGTTCTCCTATATAATTCCCTAGTGTGTGTTCATTTGGTGTGATTTGGGGGTTAATTGATAATCAAATGGGATTTAAAGGAAAACTGGAAAAAGAACTGAGAATGTTTAAACTGATTTTTGATTTGTTTTGCCATGATTAATTCATTACCTTATGTTAGTTGGGTTAGACTAAGTTTAAGTTCAATTTTGAATTAAACCTGAGTTGTTTGGACATAAACTGTTGATGCATGGATTGATTTCCTTCTTTAAATTCCGAATTGTATGATACATGGACTGATTTCCTGCCTTTCCTTTTCCTGTTACTGAGAACACAGATTTCACATGTTCTTCACTGTCCTTCAAATTGTTTTACACTGTTTTGGACTAAGATTGTCCTTACAGTTTAGTGGTTAGCTGATATTGGGGACTGAATGTTTAAGTCCAGGATTATATCACACACAGGCCCACAATGTTCACTGTCACTTGCTGTTGCATTCTTCACTGCTTGTTTCCTAAACATACATGAACACCACACATGTTCCCTCCTTCACTGATTTCATGTTTCCTACACACACTGTACACTGCTCACTGCTATACACACACACAGTCTTCTTTCACAGTTGTTTTCCTGCACACACCCACAAGATTTTCCCTTCTTCCTAATATAACTAATGTGCTAACTTGGTAGAAATCTGAGATTTTCCAGTTTTACTTGTGTGTGTGGTATTGCCTATTATCATAATTTTCACTGTCATAATGTAAATCCTGCACTCTTGATAGCCTGTACACACAATTCTTCATTTCATATACACACACACACTAGAGTTTTTCCCTGTTTGCTAATTCCTGGACACTGCCCTCACTACACACACAAGTCTATTTTGTCCTGCCACATTACCATTTTCCTGCACACACCCACAGAATTCTAACACACATTATTGTTTCCTGTCACATAGCCACACATACACACACACACTCACTCTCTATATACATGTGTAAGTGTCTATTTTGTATATAAACCAATATATGTTTGTAACATATGTATATGTATGTATTTATCCTATATGTAATCTATTATGCACATATAGGTATGCATATGTCTAGGCAATGTGAATGTATATTATATACATGAATATCTATATATAATGTTAACTCAAATGTATGTATCTATTTATATTGTAAGTTGTGTTCCTATATAAGTTAATAGAGTATTGTGAATAAATAATGTATAGGAATATCTAATTTTGTAAGTGTGATGCTAGATTGACCTAGTGATGTGTAGGAGTGTTTAGCTAGACTTGTTTAAGACTAAGGAAGACTAGTTAGCCTAGTTTAGACTAAATTAGACTTGGTGGACCTAGTTGACTTCTAGGGTTGACCAAGTTGACCAAGAGTTGACTTTGGCCTAGATTGACTTAGAATCATATAGAATGCATAGTAGGACTCCATTTTGATATTCTGGACTTGTTGTGACTTGTGCTGTTCTGATTAGGAGCCAGACACCACTCCTTGGACAGTACGTTTCATACCGGACACTCAGTTACAGGCGAGTACATTCTCTGATCATTTCATATCCTGCTTAGAATTATTACCTGCAGTAGATTACTTTACTTGTACTGTCACGTTGGTCACACGGATTGGTACTATATGGATCTCTACATGCGATGTTATCCCCTCGGGAGCATCGGGTACATTATGCTTGTGCGTTTCACTTACATCATGTACTCCTGTACTTCTATTTTACATGTGCACTCCTGTGAATCTTGTACTCTCATGTTCACGGAGCCCCCATGTATACTATCATGTGCACCCTATATGGGCCCCCATGTGATATCTTGTGCAATAACATAACCTGTATAGATCCTTGTGTATTGATTGGGGTACGGGAGTAGAATTGGGCATGTGAATAATACACCAGTAGTTTCTTATCAGAATCTCATCCTTAGTGTCTTATCAGAATCTCCTATGCCATTTACATATCCATATTGTACTCTGACTCACTAGTCACTGCTAGTTCTCTATGTATAGTAGATATTTACATTACAGTTCTCTTCCTGTTTACATACCGCATTTCTTCAGTACTCGTATCTTACTTTACTGCATGTTTTTACTTTCTAACCTGCTATGATCTGTTGAGATGTACTGTGCTCGCTCCTGTCCTGACTGGACCTGTTGAAAATATTACAGAGGACGAGGAGGAGGCTTGTCTGGACACCTATTACGGGGCAGCCCTTGATAACACCTGTGAGCTGGACCCTCAGGAGGATCCAGCAGTAGCTGAGGACCTTCCCCCGACTGCCTAGACTAGATAGTTAGGCTTTTATTTTGTAGTTGGATCATGTTCTAGTTAGACTCTTTATGTGGAGATCAGTTGTATATATTCTTTTATCTGAGACTTGTACTGCTGGGATTATCTTAGACTACTGTTTTATTTATTTCATTTCCTTGAGTTCTGTTCATATCGTGCTATATCTTCCTTAGTTGTGATTGAGTTTCTATTGCTATGTTATCCCGTTCGGGGAGTATAAACTGTTTAGAGATAAATTGCTAGATGTTGTAACCTAGGACAGCGTTCTACCGCCGACACTGCGGCGTAGGTTGGGCGTATTCACGTCTCGTGCCCCTGCTCTAGGGTGCGGGTCGTGACAATACAACTGTCCTAAATGAACTGAACAACTATGCCCAAAAAGGTTATGTAGGGCAGGTACTGTAGGTTACAATGAAGGGTATTGCAAGGCTGTCAATAAAGTAAAATGCTAAGAGATGCAGTATGTCACCGTGTACAGAAAGTAAGGATGAGTGCAGACCTCTAATATCCATGCTACTAACTCTCCAGATATGCAGAATATGATAAGAGATTGATGGTTATATTGGTGAGGCAATAATTGGGGTCCGAACAATGGTCCAGTGAATCCTATGATGCAATATGGTAGGTAATGAAATTTGAGTGCAGTGAACAACTTATACAAGTCTGAACCAAGAAGACAGGGTATCTAGTGAAGGGTCTGTATACTGCCTATAAAGGTTGTTCAAACATGACTGAACTCAACACAAAGAGAACATAGAAAACTGAACCAAATATTGGCTAAACAACATGTCAATACCCTATACAATAATGACCTATAGATACCAACCAACACATATCCCATATGCCAATATCATCTGTAACCTATCTCTATATATAGACCTCTCAGTCTTAGGTAAAACTACAACTACACTCAAGGACAGGCTCTGGTCATGGGTGCTTTACTGGAAAGGGTAAGGTAAAATAAATTATCAAGGCTGTAAGATAGACTAACATCCTCTATGGAAACTGGTAGGTATTATAAATAACAGGAGAATCATCTACAATGGGTCATTATTCTAATACCAATGCTAACTATCATCTCTAGGGTACAAACACTCTACAAATCATCATATCATTACACTATGAAAGAACTATATATGAATATGCTCTACAAAACTAAAATATCACTACTCTTAAGTTATTTGATGATGGAATACAATTTTATAACAACAGAGGGTACGATAGAGATGATATGTTTAAAAACTTCTCAAGATACAATCTGATAATCATATGCGTCTGTCCAAAATCATATTACTCAGAGTCCTCGCCATGCCAGTAAGCAAGGCTGCGATAAACGATAGATTCTATAACTGTGGTATGCACCTCTATAATCATGTCGTCAAGAATTCTCGCTATGCCGACTAGTATAGCTGCATGAAATTCCAAATCTCATAACCAAGATACGTACATCCGAAGTCAGGTCTCTCTGTTTTCGCCACGCCAGCTAACATGGTTGCGATAAACTACAGGTTCCATAATCAAGTAGACGTTTTACCATCCATGTTATTTTTGTCAACATTTGTTATCAAAAAATCGTAAGTCAGGCATAAAATTCATCTTGATAAAAAATTAAAGTCAACAACAATCCACCAAAAATTAAATTCAATAATCAAGGAGTAAGAGCAAACAAAACAAGGAAAAGGATTTCAAATTGAAGTTTAAATAATATTCTCAAAGGTCGTCCCAGAATCTCTCAAGGAATCCTAACTGTGATTGAGTACCTTCAAAAATATCCTAATCCTACAGCAGGCTGTAGTGATACTCTAGTTCGAATACGACTACATAAATTCGACCTGCATGGGCCACCACTAAAAACGTGTCACGACCCGTAACATAATAAGGGCACGATGTAAAACCCCTAACTTTCTACTATATTTTTATTAAAATTTGTACGGATTTAAAATTTTGTATTGTACGTCACGTAATCGTATTGTACGTCGTGCACAAAAATTCATTTTTCGTAATTACTCGACGAGTGCGAATATGTGCGAGCGTACATATTTTTAGAAAAAACATTTTTATCTATTTTATAGTTTCAAAATAATATATGTAATAATTTGTTTTAGCAATCATACCAACATTTTCAAGTCCGTTATTTTATTGTAAAAAGTCTTTTGTGAAAACTGTTATTATTAATAAATAATTTTTGTGCATACATATATTTCATAATTATCTATTAGTCTATTTTAAATAAAAATGTAAATTTTGGGATTTATTAATATTAATATTTTATTATTCACAAACATATTTAAAAATATTTATTATTTTCAAATTATTATTATTGAAATTTTTGGAAAATATATTTCAAAATTATTGTGGCAATTTTAAATCTTGATTTGAATTTAGGGATTTATCTAAATAGTTAAATAATTGAAGTTTGATTATCCCATTTGATTTTGAGCTAAAAATTTAATTTGATTTAAATTGGATATTTAATTTGAAATTTGGATTTGATTATTGATTTAAATCAAATAGGGTTTTAAATAGTCCTAGTCCATATCCAATTGGGAATTCCCACATCCTATAAATAGGCAGGTACTCCTCCATAAATTTTTATTCTTCCACAAATTTTCCACCACAGAAGTGAGTGCATCGTGTCCATGACCGTGTCCGTGTCCCATCACTATGTGTTTCATTGTACAAATATATTACTACATCCGGGTCCGACAGATCCGAACCTCCGTCCACGTCGTGTCGGACACACCCGAACACGACTCTATCCTACCCGATCCTCGTGTCACGCAGGACACGCCATCGACTTCTATCACCACTGCCATCATGCCGGAGCCCCTACCTTCTTCCTGGACCTCCAGTGCACCACCGGCAACTTTCTACCATGCACCACAGCATCCACCGACTAGGGCAGCCGTCGACCACTCTTCTTCTCGACCACCAAGTCACCACCGCGGTCTGATCCCCCAAAAATATCGCTACCACTATGTCTACGACAACATCACCAGAGTTAGCCTCCACGTCGTCGTCCCTCACGGCCACCACCACCGGCCCCCAATAAAACCAATACCACACCAAAAGCCACCGACGCAACCCCCAAATAAAACCTCCATATCTCGAGCACTACCCCCAATGGATGCTCTACAACGCCTACATGCCCCTACCGCAGTGAGCACTCGACGAGCCACCGCTGCAGCTGTTGAATCGCAGTCGTGCTGCACCCGGTAGGAAAACTCACATTCTCGTGTCCTGCCACCTATCGGGACACACCAGCACATTATCACCGATCGTCGCTTCCACACCCTGACCGT
>JANAVB010014690.1:0-12380 GCA_029216955.1 Iris pallida
TAATATGCATACATCAAGCTTTTCCCATTGCTTTATTAAGTGAGCCGCATGGGTATTGGCTCCATGGTTGCATTATTTTTAAACGCATGAATAGTTGCATTAGCATGAATAGTGCTCCAAATACATTGGCCGCATACTGTTCACACGCATACTTAATGCATATATTTAATGCATTATACTTGATGCATGCATGCTTTAGCATGCATTATATTTAGCACCAGCCGCATGTTATTAATGCATGGGAATCCCATGTTTATACTTGCAAGCATTATTTAATGCATTATATTAATGCATGCAAGCATACATGTTTATACTTGCAAGCATTATTTGCTTGCATGATTTTTGTACAGTAGCTTGGCCGCATGAGAATTAATGTTATGGTCCGCATGGCCATTTTAAGGCAATATTTAATTGACTTGGCAATGTTATGGCCGTAAGCTATTTGAATATTAGTGAGCCGCATATGCACTTTTATGCTGGCAATTTGCATGACCAATCCTTGTAGCCGCATGAATATTAGTGAGCCGCATGGCCTGTGCTAGTATTAGTTTTGCATGCTAATATTTAAAGGCCGCATGGTTGTTTGCATGCTTATATAATGTGGCCGCATGGCCTTATAATATTTTGGCCGCATATGGCCTTTATTCAATTCCTGGCCACTATTCATTTGTTTGTCGCATAAGGCCAAACCACTTGCTGGCCGCATATGGCCTATTATTTGCTGGCCGCTATGGCCCAATTTTCCTGAGCCGCATGAGTCCACGTCCTTGCCCCTGCTAGTATTTAAGTACCACATGAATGCTTGTGCCATATTAATTGTTCCCTGACACGATGGTGACCTCTTGTGGTATACTTTTGACAAATGACATGACATGATAGTGGCCCGACGTGGCGCACTCATGATAAATAAATTTGACATGATAACTTGACATGATAAACTTGACATGATAATTCTTGATAGTGGCCCGCCGTGGCGCACTCTTGACAAGTAAACCTGACATGATATTTCTCGAAATGCTGTTGCGATGGCTAACCTGACATGACAAGTATGAATGACCGGACACCGTGGACGATTGTGCTTGTACAAATAAATCGTCTTGTCTTGCATCATGTCTAGGACAAGGACCCCTGAGTACCACGGTCAGGGGTACCTACTAAAAAGGACTAAGGCTAATAATTAGAATAACACAGGAGTCATGAAGAGATTTTCCAGCTACAGGCAGTCCGTTATCTGGGCGCCCCACTTGGGATCTGTAGCCTGCCGTCGAGTAGGGCACATTTCCAGCACACTGTCATGTGTTGCACCCTCTAAGTTACCTAAGGGTACATGCGTTTCCTGGACGATGTACCCATTGAATTCAACCCTTAATTACGTCCGGATAGCCTGGATGGTCTGCAGGGCTTATGGCTGTGGAATAATCTCGCTGCATCTTGCTAGTAACTAGGCCTGTGATAACCCTAGTTAGCTAAAGTATCATGCGTACTTATTGCTTGGCCGTGATTGATTGGATGAGGTATAATTAGTCTAGACTTGTCTTGATCCTGTACAAGATTGTAACATGACCTGAATGCTTGTGCTTTATTTTATCGATAAATGGTGGAGAAACCAAGTTCTGTTCAGACGAAGGATTACAACCCGGTCCTTGTTTGGTTTACGGGTTATAACCTGGTTATCTGAATAGTCCCATGGTTATCTCATCATATATCACCTGTCCTGCTTTTCCTTAATTACCGTCTTTTATTATTTAATTATATTCTTGTGCTGATTGCTGGTTTTAGTTCCTAAGTGAAGTCTCCTTTGTGGCACTGCTCTTTCTGGGGTCTGACCAGCTGGTTTTGTATGGCCAGATTTTGGAGCAGCTCCAGAGGATCCACCGACCTTCCAGCCAGATGGTGACCACTAGACGGAACCCTGACAACGAGTGGGTTTATTTTGGCTCTCCCACTCTATTGTAAAAATATTTTGAGACATTTAGCCGACGAGCACGTGTTTAGCTCGATTGCACCTTTATTTATTGTCTGCCTACGGGCTGTAACATGATTGGCAAATCCTAGGGTTGATCATGTATTGACTAAAACTCCTGCTAGTCCTCACATTTTGTAACGACTAGCTTCATGATCAGCTGAATATAATATTTGGGACGCCTTACTATTGTATATTTGGTGATCTTATATCTTGGAACATTTATTTGCTTGCTTGTGATTGAGACACTAGGCTTGTTCTTGACTATAGGAGACTGATGGATTGTAGTTAAACCCTCATATATCTAGACAGCCGTGACCGTATAGTGAGGTGGATTCCATTTCATTATACGTAGCTGGCTATGTACGCCCCCGCTCTCCAGTATTCTGGTTCTGGGCGTGACATGGTTTAAGTGGTGGGCCCATGCAGGTCTTGTAAATCAAGATATGTGAGGATTTACCGAATAGATGTCTCAATCAGTACTCGCCCTTGATCTCTGTTCATGTTCTCTGAATCCCTGAAATCCTTGTCCTGATCACATGCTTATAATCGTTGATCTGTCCTGGTCCTTCCTTATTGTTTCCTATGTCGTCTTCTTCAGCGGCATTGTTCCTGGACCTGCCGATCAGCAAGGCGGAGCACTCCCGTGGACCAGCAGCAACTTGGAGATCAAGTTCCCAACATTCAGGAGTAGCCTCCAGAGTCATGCCTACCGGGGATCCCGAGCCACCAGTTCAGCCCGTCCAGCCTGCAGAGCCAGATGATGGCACCTGGTGGGACTCATCAGGACATTGTTAGCTTTCCAAGATCGGCGAGAGAGATGCCTGCACCAAACACATGGCAGATGCTCTGACCAGAGGAGGTCATCAAGGAAACAGCACGGCCAACAATTTCAAGGTCTGAACCCTCCATTCTTCGATGGCAGCGAGATGCTATCGCTGCTGATGCGTGGCTTCAGGACACAAAGGTGATATTGGAGGCAGCTTTAGAAGCAAGGAATTTTAGGAACGGAAATCCTATGCGCCTAACATTACATGCGCCAGGGAGCTCAAATGAAGTACTTGGCACAAGCAAACAGCAAAGCATAGATATTAAAAGAAGATTTTTATTTCACATAAAAGTCTATTACATGTCTAAATTACAAAAGAATTCCTACAAAGAAAAGACCCTAAGTCTACAGCTAGGTGCAGCAACCGCCATGCGCTCTCAGTCAAGCGTATCTCTTCAGCGTCTCAGTCAGGCGCATCTCTTCAGCGTCTCAGTCAGGCGCATCTCTTCAGCAGCTCAGTTATGTGTCCCTTCCGCATCTCAGTCATGCGTATCATGAAGTCTCAGCATATGCGCTCCACTTCGACCCGTCGGGTGCTTCGACTAATGAAGCATTATTTAGCAAGGGTGGGATATCAACCCCCCCGGGGAAAGAGCTCTTCAAAGGAAGAGGAGAGCACCGCAATCGATCCGCGGCAAAAGGAGGCTTTCAACACAACCAGAATGGGCAACACCCACTCTAGCAGGAGGAGGAGCTCTCCCAAAGCCCAAAAAGATGATCGGGGCACCGCAATTCCGATCTGCGGCTCTTCCAGCATAACAGAGATGAGGCTCGAGCATCCCGATCTTCGGATGCAACAGGCACCTTCCGCCTGCCTCAGAAGCCCTCGACTCCGACTTTCGGATGTAACGGTCACCTTCAAGTGCATGAACAAAGACAAGTCGTCGCATCTTCACCCTCGGGAACATCTCATCAACAGAATGTGCTCGAGCAAAATGAGCAAAAATGTTTACTTCGGGAGGACGTGAGGGAACGAGAAGCAAACTCTCACCTTGCCACTATTTATAGGCCGGGCAAATCAAACCCATGCGCCAAGTGGCGGGCTCTTCGAATCCCGTGCAATGAATTTGCATTTATATGATGAACCTGACGCTTCGAATTGGACCAAGTCAAAACGGCTATTTAAAGCACTCGAAGAATACAACAGTCGGACTAATAAAGGCATGTCATGTAAACGGATGCGCCGGCCAGACACCGCGCATCGTACAGACGCGCCCGTTCCAAAATGCCCCGTAAGGATGCGCCCAACAAGCACAGATCCATGGTCCTAATCAACATGGACCCATGCATCCATTTTGGCTCGTCACCATCAAGCAATTAATGCTCAAGTGACAGAGTTGGCAGCACGTCCCCCGAGGACTGAACACTTAGCAGCTTTTTCAGAAGACAAAGTGTCGCTGATGTCAGCATCATCATTTACTTTCCTTCGACGGTTACAAGCCACGTGGCCGCCCCACCATTTTGCATGCGCCTCCGCAGCCATGCGCCCAAATCTCTGCATGTGCCTCAAAAGCCATGCGCCTCAGACTTTCTCTGATCCCTAAAGAAAGAGGTCAAGTCACTACTGAAGCCCTGCATACGCCTCAAAAGCCATGCGCCCAGACTGGTTCGTGACTCCTAAAAGGTTACAGACCAAAGTCTACTCATGTGCCCAATCCTAGGCGCATCCTGTCAGATTACTCTCCACCAAATCGAGATCTTTGAGCTACAGATACGCGCCACGTGTCTTTTGACTCAGTTCAGCCGATGAAGGGGTGCTAATCACCCAAGATCTCAGCAACCGAAAGATCTTCTCTATTGCTACGTGTCAGCTCTGCCGTAGCCCACAAATGCAAGAAGAGTTCAACTCCTCAATCCGAGCGCCGCCCATGCGCCTCCATCAGCAATTACCACGTGGCATCCCCAAACAGGCGCATCCTAAATATGCGCATATGAGCAGCCAACCTGCTGCTGTAAATAGAAGGATCATTCCCTCTCACACACACAGAGATACAGAGACTGTCAGAGATCAAGACACACAGTCAACCAAAACATCAGAGTTTACTCCCAGAGATCAGAAGAGACACACAACGTCTTCTTCCTCCGTAAGCTAGCACCCAGAGCAACTCAGACCTTCAGAGAACCGAGAACCGTCGTCAGATCGTCAACGGAGTCAACGCATTATCACTCGCTCCATCGGCACAAAGGACCCAGATAAACAAAAGTGTACTCCTAGGACTATATCTAAGTCCTATATTGTAACACTGTTCTATTTGTATTAAAATTCCATCAAAATATTTAATGGCAAACAAGCTGGCGACTGTGCTGGGGACCTCTTTCTCCTCCGCCGAGAAAGCTGTGTCGCAATCCGACGACGTGAAGGTGGGCTCCTCCCACAAGACGCTGGTCGTACCTCAATCAACAGGCGTATGAGGAGTTCATCTCTGAAGGCAGCGCAAGTCCTTCGAAGCGGCTGCCAAACCGAAGAAGACTCGCCAAGTCTGGGTGCGCAAGGTCGACGCCTCTGGCACCACCACGAAGGGGATGCGCCAATGCAGCCTACCCTTCATGCTGACGTCCTCAGCAGCAAAGATGCGCCCACCGCCGTAGCGCATCTCTCGGAGAAACGTGGGGCCGACCACGTTCCCCAACTATCTTCCTCTTAGACGAAGAAGATACGCCGACGGAGTAGGGGCGCAGCTAATATCCTGCGCAGTAACTCTGAGCCACAGAAGGTCTCTGTCTTTGACAGACTCACTCGCTGTCGTGACGAGGGGAATTTGGACTCTGAGTACTATGCACCCTAGCGGGCTGGTATGAAGACGTCCAAGGCGGTGGGCCATGCCTCAAACGTGCTGTGCCAGCGGCAAACCAAAAGCATGCGCTCACGATCATACGCGCTGCTGATGTTAAGCTGTATAAGGTCAACTCGGGTGCTTCTGTGCCAGAAACGAGCCAAACTTTAAAGTCCTTGTCTCACTTGGGCGCATCTGCTGCGTTCGCAACTAAGTCAACAAGGCAAATCCTGTGGTCTTGAACTCCCGCGCCTCCATTGGTGGTGCGTCTGAGGTTCGTTCAAGTCACTTTAAATGTTGTGCCCCCATTACTGATCTGAGCGCATGTTTTACGTTGGATCAGGGGGCGCAGCATTCACTTGACCATCCCGGCACTTGGCCTTACCATGCGCCTGATAGGGGTACAAAGGTGGCACTCTCCTCCAACGATCTGCGTAACGTGATCACTCACAAACGTCGATCAGGAGAGTCAACTGACAAGCACAATGTGCCCTTCACAGGACACACCTGTGCTGTAGTCACCATCAACTGCTGTTGCAATACAGCGGTCCCACCAAGGCAGTCGGTGTTCCAGCGACTGCAATCATCAACACCTCTCCAACATCGCCTCGGGAAGAAGGTGTCCGCTGAAATGGTCGGAACTACAGGTTGCTTCTTGCAACGTAGTCTCCAACTCCCCTTTAAATCGGAAGGCGACTGGCAGCTCCTCGGCTTTGTCCTCATCCAAGAACCAGCCGAGGAAGACCAAGACAATTGTCCCGTCCTCAGGAGTGTTTGAGGGCACTCGGGGGAGAAAGAAAATCTCAGAAGAGGCAGGGGGTAGTCAAGCCCCTGTGGATCTTCATCCTGGAGACGAAGTCAGCCTCCCAGACGTAGCTGGGGGTACTCAAGCCCCTGAGGATCTGCGTCCCGAAGACGAAGAAGTTCGCCAAGACGAAGCTGGGGGTAGTTAGATCCTTGCTGATACTTCTCCGAAGACAAAGGTGATCTCCAGAACATAGCTGGGGGTAGCCAAGACGAAGCCCAGGGGAAGTTCCTCTTCTGCAAGAGAGCGAGGCCGAAAGCGAAGCCTCAACCGATCCATCCACTTCCAGTCGTGTCATGATGGTGTACATGACGGGAGCTGGTGATGCGGAGTCAGATGCGCCGCCAGCAGATCTCGTCCAGCGCATGGATGCCTTGGAGGGAGGACTCAAAACCCTCTCTGCCTCCATGTAAACACTGACTCAAGCAGTTTGAGATACGATCAGCTTTGTCCAGGGCACCATCTACCAGTCCTGACCCAGGGGCCAATGGAGAATCAAGTGTACCCCTTCAACGGGTATCCTTGGATACAGATCGTCGCGAGGTACCTCGGACGTCGGAGCCGTCAAATGCTCAACTCCAGGCTGTACCACCATCTCCTAATCCCAGCTCCACAAAGGCATGATGGAGATGATCAGGAACTTACGAGAGCGTTTCGAGTCAAAGAATAGACATGAGGAGCGCCAGAAGATGGGGATCCCCTAACCATATCCCCTCGAATAGAATAAAGTGGTTTATCCTCCCAAATATAAACCACAAACATTGACGCCATAACGACGGAAAGGACTCTCCGGGCCGCTATCTGACGTACTTCCAGTCTCAAACGGGACATCTTCCAAAGGAAGACGCACTTCTCACCAGCATATTTGTCGGGGCACTGAAAGGAGTGGCTTACGACTGGTACTGCAGTCTCCCTAACATCTCCATATCTCTTCGACGGAATTGACACGTCTCTTTCTCGATCATTTCTACGACGGAGGGAAGGACATGACATGGCGTCTTATAGAGATACATCAGAAGGAGAAGAAACAGTTCGAGCATTCATCGAACGGTTCCGACAAGCCTGCTTCAGACTGCCCCCTGGTATGCCAGAACATGCACTCCTCTCCTCCTGCAGCATGAACATGCTGCCTGCGATCAAACTCGGCTCAATCCACTCCTCCTTCGACTGGAGTTCCTTGATCATCGAGGCCGAAGCAGCAGAAAAGAAGGCGTCCAATGCTCGTCTTCTGGGAGTCAGTTTTCCTGTCTTTGAGGACAAGGGAAAACGGCCTGCAGCCAACAACCCTGGACGAGAGACGAAGGGGAAGCAGGTGTTGACTGTCAATGCCTCCAAAGGTGCATTAGCATCCACTCAGAAGCCTCCACTTGCACCAAGGCCAAAGGAGGTTTATTCTTTCAATGATGAAGATACCCTGCAGCACTTCGAGATATTGAAGCAGGGTGACAAGATCAAGTTGTCGGACCCGAAGCGTCCCGACGAGGTTGGAAAAGTGGACAATCTGAGGTACTGTCACTACCATCGGTTTGTCGGACATCCAAGTAAGGACTGCTACGTCCTTAAGAACTACATCCAGCGTATGATCAATGAGGATGTCATCTCCATCGACTACGAGGGAAAACGGTCTCGGCCAACCTGGTGTCGCTCCAATTTGGCACCTTACCGCCAACCACAACACAAGATGGCGTCGTCCACATTCCAAAGGCGACAATGGAGGTGGTCAATCTACCACTACGTGATAACGTGAGTGGACTCATCCCACTCACCACATCTCGGAAAGAGATCTTATGGGTTCACCCCGATCTCGTCTCTGAGGTTACTCAACCGGAGGTACGCTCTGCCTCCAAAACCAAGGGCAGGAAGATCAAGTCTTGCCGTATGGTCTCTTCCTCCGCATAAGAGGCTCTTCCTGTACAAACCCGTTCGCAGCTGAACGTCCAATCCGATGAAGCTGTCGTTGAGGCGGTGCCTCCCTGCACTGCCTCTGCTGCCGAAGAAGGAGGTCCATCCAAGCCTCCAACGGCCAATAAACAGAAGCATGTAGAGGCCCGTTTCGACAAGCCTTTACGAAAGGAGAATGCTTCGGGACCAGCCAAGTCCTAGAACTTCGACATACTGGCACAACTTGACAGTACTCCTGCCCGACTATCCCTGTTTGAGCTTCTTCGTCTTTCCAAGGACACTCGTGAAGCTCTCTGTGAAGCCCTGAAGGATGTTGAATCCTTTATCAGTCAGGTTAAGCAGCCTGAGGATACCCCGACCATATGTGCACACTGTCATTGTACGGATGAAGTTATCCCCAACATAACTTTCATCCAACAAGACATGCTGCTCAAGTACAACTGACACAACAGGCTACTGTATTATACAGGGTATGTCGGTTCCGTCAAGGTGAAGCAGATTCAGATCGATCCAGGATCTTCCCTCAGCATTATTCCGAAGACTACTCTCAACACTGGGGATCCCAATGTACCGTCTGGCGCCTTCCAACACCACAATCAGTGGTTTCAATGCTAGCAAAAGTGAACCGCTGGAAAAAATACGATTGAAATGTATATCGGTAACCTCCGAACCGAGGTGACTTGCTATGTCGTGGACTGACGTCAACTACAACCTCCTATTGGGTCATCCGTAGCTGCATGAGTACATGGTGGTTCCATCTACACTCCACAAATATATGAAGGATGTATCCACTAACGACATCATCCGGACAGAGTTCGCGGACATTGACCCTTTCAAGGGGGTCGAAGCCTACTTCACTGATTCGACCCTGTAGAAGTCGCCCGACGAAGGGGAAGCCAATAATGCTGATGAAGCAGAAACAGCAGCAGAGCCGGACATCGAGCCTGAGATGATTCCCGATGCTCCTTTGAAAATTTGACTCAAAGGGAAGCCGCCTCAGACGCTGCCTCCCATAACCATCAAGCTACCTGGAAAAGCACCAACTTTTCTAGGTAGAACACCTAATGAAGCTCCCTTGTAGATACGGCTCAAGGGAAAGCCGCCTCAAACTTCGACTCCCCTTGAGCAAAACTACATGGGAAGACACCAATCACTAAAGGTGCAGTTGAGGCACCTCTGAAGGTGCATCTTAAAGGCAAGCCTCCGCAATCATCTGTCTCACCTAAGCTGTCGGAGAAGGCCCATATAGCCCTCTCGGACTCCAAGGTCAAAGCTGCGGTGGATTTTCCCGATCCAACCCCAGTACTCACAGATGAAGAGCTAGGGGAGTTATATCTGCTGATGTAGATACACCCTCTCTGAACAATGTAATCCCGCGGGATAAAATCTCGTGTTTCATCAATAATAGAGTGTTTTAATTATTCTAGCCTTCCACATTGGAATGCCATGTATACATTAGATAACACTCTACGGTCGTTGCAAACACAAATAACGACCGTGAAATCGAGTAGTTCCGTCCCAAGGGGGTTTTGTAGTCCCACCGCGGAATCGAGAAAGAATCCATTATCTTTGGCAAAGTCGAACGTCACTAAGACCTCCCGCCACTCGAGCAAGAACCAGATATCGGCAGAATACAAGTCTATCGGTACACGGATAAGGCAAAGTACCTCATCCAAAAGATGGGTTACGATCTAAAAAGCAACAAAGGCCTGAACTACGGCAAGGGCCGGCGTCTTCCTCTCCGGCTCCCAACACCTAAAGGAAAGCCGCAGGATTACTATCATCGAACTCGACGGGGGGGGGGGAGGGGGGTTCTATGTAACGCCACCGTCAACTCTAGAGAGTTCGGAGGCAGAAGAAGTAGAACATTCTCATTTGTCCGAAGCATCAACCTTGGATTTCGATACCAGTATCGGCTCAGTCTTCAAGAAGGTGCTATCAGTCAACATGGCATCTGCACAATCTCAAGAAGATGAAGGAGAAGACCAAACGCCAGAATTCTTCGAGAAATAATCTTGGGCTCAACGCCTAGGAGCGCAGTGGGAGTCTTATTTTGAATTACGTGAACCCCCTGCCGAAGACGAAGTCGAGCAGATCGACCTTGGGGATGGAACTTCTTCCAAATCCATCTTCGTCAGCAAGAGTTTAAAGGGACCAGACCGGGAATCTTTAATCCAACTGGCTAAAGATTATATCGATGTCTTCGCCTGGAGCTATGAAGACATGCCAGGACTTGATCCTCAGATCGTGATGCATAGGCTTAACATCTTACCTGATGCCAAGCCTATAAACAACAGCGACGTTTTGGCCCTGACATCATGAACGCTATCGATCAAGAAGTGGACAAACTCTTGACCAGCGGGTTTGTCCGTGAAGAACAACACCCGGATTGGGTGGCCAACGTCGTCCCTGTCACCAAAAAGAATGGAAGATACGGGTCTGCATCGAGTTCAGAGATCTCAATGCTGCTTGCCCGAAAGACGAATTTCCACTTTCGATCACTGATGTGATGATCGACAATACATGTGGCTTCGAATGCATATCTTTCATGGAGGGTATTCGGGCTATAACCAGATAAGATGTTTCCCGATGATGCAAAACACACGTCGTTCAGGACGCCGAAAGGGGTTTTCTTCTACACAGTGATGTCCTTCGGCTTGAAGAACGCTGGTGCTACATACCAATGAGCTATGAGTACCATCTTCCGTCAACATCTTCGTAAAATAGTCGAATGCTATATTGATGATATCGCTGTCAAGAGCCGTCTCAAAGGTGATCACCTACAAGACCTAAAGACAGTCTTTGATCTCATGCGAGCGCATCAAATCAAGGTGAACTCCGCTAAATCCTTCCTTAGGGTTTCTAACGGAAAGTTCTTGGGCTTTATTATCACGGCAAAAGGCATTCATGTCGATCCCGAGAAGACCAAAGCCATCCTTGACATGGACCCTCCGAAGAACCTCCGAGAACTTCGAGGCCTGCAGGGCGTCTGGCATACATCCGAAGGTTTATAGCAAACCTTTCGAAAAATGTCAACCCTTCACCCAGCTCATAAAGAAGGGAGCCTCCTACGTCTGGACAGAAGAGTGCCAGAAAGCTTTCGATGATATCAAGGCTTACTTGACAAGCCCGCCAGTCCTGGTGGCACCCGTCACAGGCAAACCATTTCTCCTCTACGTCCGTGCCATGGATCATTCCCTCGGCGCTCTACTGGCTCAGAACAATGACGCAGGCTATGAGCAAGCAATCTACTACCTTAGTAGGACACTGATCGGGGCCGAACACTGTACAACCTCGTAGAGAAGGAGTGTCTGGCTTTGGTGTTCGCCATCCAGAAGACTCGCCATTATGTCTCGGGCCAGATAATTTATGTTATCTCCCGAGTCAATCTACTGAGGGTTCTCATGACGAAGCCATGATCATTGAATTTCGGCTAGCGACATGGGCGATCCTGTTGACGCCGTACAACATGGTGTTCTTTCCATAAAAAGCCGTCAAGGATCAAGCTCTGGCCGACTTTTTAGCTGCGCCCCCCATCCCAGAGTCCTCCAGACTCTATGAAGACATCCCGGGTGAGGTCCAAGAATTAAACGTCATCGAAGAAAGCCCCGTGATGGATGTTTTTCGAGCGCTTCAAGAACAGGCCCCAAAGGTCAAATCATCACAGGAGTGGGGGTAGTCTTAGTCTCTCCCGATCAGCTGGTCATCCAGCATGCTTATTCCCTTTCGAAGCCATGCTCCAACAATGTTGTCGAGTACAACGCTTTATCATGGGACTCCAGCTGGCGCAACAGCTGGGGGTGGATCATCTGGAAGCCTACGGCGACTCAAAACTCGTCGTTAACCAGATCAGAGGGCAATACGAAGTTCGTCATGAAAATCTGGTTCCTTACCATGAAGTGGCATTGAATTTATTTTAACCTTCACCAAGTTCTTCATAGAACACGTACCCCGGTTATAAAACCTGGAGGCTGACGCTCTGGCTGGCCTTGCAGCCTCATTGGCAGCACCCCTCGGGACTCAGTACTACGTCACGGTAGTTGGTCGAGCCTTGGTCTGTCCTAAAAACAATCAATGCGCACAAATGGCCAATGCCATGTCAACAAG